>JANIJG010014649.1:0-21641 GCA_024611175.1 Megaceryle torquata
CGGGGCAGCCCCGCGCCCCCCGCGCCGCCCCTCCGCAGCCGCCGCAGCCGCGCCGCGATGCCGGCGGCGGGGCGCGGGCAGCCCGCCTCCTGGCTCCTAGTGCTGGGCGCCGCCGCCCCCGCCCTCTGGCTGCGCTGCGTCCTCGCCGACTTCACGGTGGACAACGAGGTGCACTCCAGCTTCATCCACCGGCGGCTGCGCGGCCCCGAGCGCCGCGAGATGCAGCGGGAGATCCTCTCCATCCTCGGCCTGCCGCACCGCCCGCGGCCCCACCTCCACGGCAAGCACAACTCGGCCCCCATGTTCATGCTGGACCTTTACAATGCCATGTCCGTGGAGGAGGGGGCAGCGGGGGCCGCCGCTGAGGAGGGCGAGGGCTTCTCCTACCCCTACAAGCCCATCTTCAGCACCCAGGGGCCGCCCTTGGCCAGCCTGCAGGACAGCAACTTCCTCACCGAGGCTGACATGGTCATGAGCTTCGTCAACTTGGGTGAGTGTCTGCCCTCGGCCAAGCCCTGGGGCTGGAGCCGGGGCAGCTGTGCCAGGGGGAGGCTGGAGCCGGGCCCCGGCCACCAGCGGGAGGGCAGGGGCCGGTGATGCAGGTGGTCCTGTCAGGGAGCTGTTTCTGCAGCAGGTCAAATGGGTGGTAGCCCACTTGGGCGAGGAAGGGCAGGTAGCAGCCCTTGGAAACGTAGCCACTTTGCGAGGTGGTAATTAAATGGCACCAACGTGGAAAGGGCTCTGACTTTGCATCACAGCATTTGGACATCCTCAGGCCCTCACCACAGTTCACCCCATATGCCAACACAAAGTTCTTTGTCGTCTTCTCCCTTCGATAGTTACTTGCAGCACCTCAGAAATTGGATTTGAAGGTAGGAGTTGAACAGGACGATTAGCAAGTCTGTTCCACATCCCACACTGCCAAGGAAGACAGGAAAGCCAGGCAGCACCATGGGGCTCGTCCTGGCTCCCAGCACTGGGCTGTCGCTCATGTGGGATGTGGAGCCACCCGGGCCGCCCAGGCGGATGGTTCCTGCGGCATCCCAACGCTGTGCTCCCTTGGCCGAAGGAGCTGAGCTGCTCGCACATGTTTTCCTAATGGCTTGAGAGGGATTCCACAGTAAATCCTTATTTACTCCTGCAGCTTTTTCTGTTGACCCCAGTTTATGCAGCTAACTCGCCTCTTTTCACAAGCACATGTGGATGGGTTTATGCAAATGATATGAAAGTTGGCACGCTTTGTATGCAGCTCGCTAGGCCTCTCTAATTGGATGCCACGGCCCAATCTGATTTGTATTTGCTTGCTGTAGATTGCACACCCGTGTGGACTGACTTGGCTGCATTTGAGTAAAACATTGTTGGTATAAGCAGTCTATTTTAAATATATAATTATAGACCTGGTTCACTCTTACCCATTTTTAGACCTCGTCATGTGCAGCTCTGAAACCACCACACGTACAGACTGGGTGCCTGCAAGTTCAAGACAGAATCCAAATAGTATTTCCAAAACAAGATGAACTCAAACTTTGTCCCAAACAAAGGGACACGCAAGGAGCAAGAGGAGCCTACCTCTGGCACATAACCCTCTAGGGATTACAGACACCCCCATCACCAATAAAACCATTAACACCTTTATGGATGTCGCTGTTCTGGATACTTCCACTGTGTGAAACTTCTGAGCAACAAAGATTAAATCACCACCTAAATCACCACCTCTCTAATCCCACTGCCTTAACTAGCTGGAAAAGATCAGTAGCTGTAAAGGCTCTGTGACACGCGTTAATAATTATTAGACACGGTAGCCATCCTGGCACAATTCTTGCGTGATAGGGAGACACGGGACGCTGTGGGAGAGCTCTAGTTTGCATGAGTTGTGCCTCTTTGTTGACTGCCATGAGCGTCACGGTGGAAAGCTCTGAATTACATCTGGCCTGGGGGCTGCACTCCTTGAGAGTGCTGGTGCTTGCCATTTGGAATTACAGTGTTTGTCTAATTGCTGCTAGACACTTAAGCCAATCAGGAATGATACATTTAAAATCAAATATTTGAGCAGCCGAAAGTACCATTGTGATCAAATATTTGAGTTTAGAGATAGGAGTGATCTTTCTAATATTGTTCTTTGTGGTTCTGGGGTCCTACACTGTGTACAACCAGACTGTAGGGACAGTTCCGAACAGAAGACAAAGGATGTTGAAATAATGATAGCGAAATTTACACTTTTCCATTTCAGTAGAGAGGAGAGACTCTTTATGAATAAACATGTAAGTACTTAATGGAAGGGAGTTCAGCTCTAGGGAGCAGCTCTGCTCCTCGGGTGTAGTTATTTACTGCTTAACTTTCATCAGTGAAGCTCCAGCGCTCCCATCCTGTGCCTCCTATGTAAGGAAAAGTCACCTTTGCAGCCTCTGGAAGTTTTACATGAAAAGAATTAATGTTCAGGTCCCTGATTATGTTGAATACAAAGGAGTGGAATCAATCCAGAAACTATGAAATAGAAATTATATTTTGGATAGGTCTGTTTCTACAGGAGGACTTTTTATAGAGAAGATTTTACCTGCATAAACTTTATGTATGAATTATCACCATCCTGATGGGATGTCATGACTATCGTGGATATATTCATTCATTTTGACCTGCTGGCTTTTCTAGTCAGCTTAGAAATCCAAAAACATTCTTTTTGCAAACTACTTAATTAATTTTATTTAATTGCAGGCAGCATGGTCAGCAAGTAGTAAGAACGCAGGTAAAATGCAGTAGTTTTAAGAAGGGCAGGTGGAATTATTACCAGCAAGGCACATTTTGGAGGTTTATCTCTACTGTTTTGTTCCCTTGTCAACAGTGCATGCCAGGACGAGTTTAAAAAGGACATAGATCTGTAACAGCTTTCTTCATCACTGTGCACACCTTTCATCCCATTATAGTCATTGGTCTTTCATCTTTATAGGACAAAGACAGGCTTGTTTATGGACGTTTTAATGAATTAGAGAAGCCACTCACTCCCGTATATAATCAAATACAACACCTGCTTTGATATGTACAGTTTTCTATGACACTCAGGGAAAATTAGAAGATCTATTGTAGAACTGATATTTTTTTGGAAACTTTCTACAATGATCCCTTTTAAAGCAGGGCTGAATTGTTAAATGCAGACTGGTAAACTGTGTCCTAGTTTTGTAAGAGATACTCTGTGAGCATTGCATTTCACAGGTAGGCTTTTATTACTATACTAGAGCCATCACAATGAGGAAGTGTCACAGCCTAATAAAGTTTCGTCTTAGAAAGGAGGAAGTAGAAGTGAGTACAGAAAGAATACTCCTAAATTTTAATAAATAAAACATGTTGTTCAAAGCTTCCAAATGACAATCTACAAACCTACTCTTTTGCTTTATTCTTGATCTAACTAGTTGTACAACTATAGCAGAAAAAACCCATAAAAAATAATAATTATTATATTACAAGATTTACTGGGCTTTACAGCAAAAAAAACCCCAACAACAAAACCACCTCACACTTCTATGATTTCTATGGAGATACTGTATATATTTATTCCAGAGAATTTATATTGGGTATTAGTAGGGAGGAACCAGAATACAGGTGTTCCATTTCAGGGTTATGTTGCAGGGAGCCCTGTACTAGGCATGTAATGTTACTGTAAAATCTTGACAATTAATTTGATTTAGATTTATAACCAGTTAATTCACAGGCTACATTTTGTCTTAGCTTACACCTGTGCTAAGATGTATAGGGAAAGGATTTGTGTCAAGATTGAAGTTACATGTAAATTAAAAGAGAATTTAACCTCAGTGGTCTGACTAAGTTAGCCAGTTAATTAGTGGCTAATTTTATAAAGTTTATTACTATAACTTCAGTATTTGGAGTTCTGTTTCAGATCCTGTCCAAGTACAGTTGACAAACTGGTCCATTTTAGGAACTGAAAAAAACTCAAAGCATTTTTTGCACAAGTTTAATTTCAAGTTTATAAACAACAACTAAAGTGTAAACATCCTCTAGATTAATTAGACCCTCTCTTCTAAAAATAAGTGAGTTGTCCTTATGTGGGTAAACTTGCCTTGGTAAACACATTTGCTTAGAATATTTTTCAAGACAGTTGGTACAAGTGATATGCAATTTGTTAATTTGTCTTGTGGCTGATTATAAAATGAACAACATTGTTTAATCCTGGCAAAAAATAAGAGGGGGGGCGAATTAGTCATTCTTGGAAGGAGCACATGAAAGTGGCTTTTGTTAATGTAAATCAAGAAGCTGAAGAGCCCCTAAGTTTCCTTTTATTTCATACCATCTGGCTATCCTTTTTGTTGACAAGTGTTTGGCATAGGGAACCATCTCTTTGCCCTTTAATAACAGGCTTTAACACTGTAGGGTATTAGAAAAAGATTCTATAACAGTTAAAAAATTTCCTTCAGGGAATACTTTATAAAGTGAGCACGGGCTGCAGGCATTTGCAGCTGTAACCTGGCTTGTGTTAAAATTTGGAAGGGGCTGCCTTGCATTCCAGCTCACTACAGGCCTTCATTGGTGTACAGCCAAAGGTTAATATAGATGTCACACAGTTTTTCTTTGGAGAGCCTCAGATATAAGAGTACGCGTACAGCTGTGTTTTTAGTAACCCTTTCATAATCACTTCTTTTAAACCTCATTTTCCTGCTTATATAAATCAAAGATTTTCAAGGATATTTGACCTGGATTTGAACTTATTTGATCTTCACATATTTCCCACTTGAAACAAAGCAGATTAAATGTTAGCCCTGGATGCCTGGTCATGATCACATGGTTTGTCCATATATTAGGCCAAGCCCTTGGCTTTTTTCTTTCTCTTCCACCTAGCGCTGTTAGAAGCTCTCAAGCCTGAACAGGTACATCCTGTAATTATTTTGGACAGTATGGATATATGCAACACTTGGTGGTATTAAATTGAAAACTTGCAGCAAACTCAAGGTATGAACTACAGTGACCGTGCAGCAAGTAACTGGCAGAGCTATTCAGAGAGAAATTAATTCACTTTCAGGTGCAAAATGGCAGAACAGGAACTCTTTACCTCTACCATAGGGGTGTGGTGGTAGCGGAGGATGGAGCAGCTGAGGACAGATGTCCTCGTGCAAGGAAAAAGCACATGGAAATTGTCCCCGTCCGCTGGCAGGCTCTGCAGCGGGTTCATCCCGGCAGTAGGGTCTCTCTGCCGTTCCCACACAGGCTGTCCTGGGAAGGTGAAGCCCCCTCCGGGAACTGCGGTTTAAAAGCCAAAACACAACAGCTTGTAAAGTGCTTTGAAGAAGACGAGCCTTGATGGCCAGATCTTGTGATGCTCGTAACAGGAGTTAGGCACAAGTGAAGCGTACAGGTCCTGCTCCCACCCGCGCTCTGCTTGCCGCCAGACTGGCCCGTGCGGGTGTGCGCATCCCCCGGCACGCCTTAGGCAAAGCAGCTCCAACAGCCCCTGGCCAGGCACCATCAAAACAGGCGTTATGTTTTCCTTTGTAAATAAGCTTGAAACACATTTTTGGGTAGGGAGGGAGAGATGTGTGAGAGAAGGTTACACAAGTGGTTGGAAACATTAATTAGAAAAAAGATTATAACTATTAAAGCCCAGTCAGGGCTGTTGACAGGCTCCTTTTAAATAGGACACTGCGATGTTTTAGTTTAATACATTCTGGCAGTGTCACCGGGGTTAAGGCTAATACTGGGATGTGTGGATCCTGTCATGTTATTGTCAGGAGGAATGCAGGGATTAGGTTTAAAAGTGGCGGTGGGTGAGTGGTGCAGCTGTGTATACTTATTATAAAAGATTTAAGTCCTACTGCTAAAATCAATATATTAAATTGCAAGAGCCTCTGTTTTTAATTAGTTTAAATCAAGTATACTGTTAGTACCATTATGGCTTCTATCCCCGAACCAGGTGAGGAAATGCTAATATTTATATGGAAACTGTTAATTTGTGGTTAAGATGATAACACATTCAGTTTTACACACCTAAATTGTTCGAAATGGATGAATACCAGAGAGAAGTTGCAATGATGGGTGAAGTCATCTGAGCAAGAACACAAGTAAGCAAATTTTGATAGCATGCCAGATAAAGAGACTACCCATTGATACATAGCATTAAGAGACCACGATATTTTAAGCCCTTTCCAGTGGTACAGTCCTCCTCTCTGGGGCCTGCATCAAAATACATTAAATAGATATCTAAATGTTATTTTTTTATATACAGAAAAATAAAACATGCTATTATATGTATGTATTTCCTCTTTAAAGGAAAGGAACTTCTAAAGAAATGAGTGAGCTGTTAGTTTCAGGATGAAGATTTTCACTCTACAACTGTGTGAAGTAAATTGGACTAATCACATGGATGAAGTTCTGCACACACATGTGTTTGGAAAATGGAAGCCCAAGAGAAAATTCTTGGCTAGGACTTCATTGGTGTAAATTGTCAAATTTCTACTGAAGCTGGCCCTTTGGTCTCATTTATACAACTGTATGTCCAAAGTAATTCCCATAAACTGCCTCTTGATTTACACTAGCACAACTGAGAACAGAATTGGGCCAAATAAATGCCCCTGTGTTGAAATAATGAGCATGCAGTAGTTTCTGCTAGAGCTTCAAACAGTTTTCTCTCCTAATCTTGAAATTGTTTTTGAGGGAGGTTTCCTTTACTGCAAGTAATAAAAACATGAACTAGCTCCTATTAGTCGCTGCTTATCATTATTAGCCCAATCCGTGTTGTTGAACTACAGCTGAATTCCCATCTTTGCAACAAACAGAATTTAACAAATAATGTTTGACAAAAATGTGAAACTGATATTTCTTAATACAAGACATATTTCATATGGAGAAACTTCGGCGATGAAAGATTCCTGGTATCAAAATATCTGAATCACAGTACAAATAAACAGTGTGTTGTAAAGACTGCGGGGCCAAATTCCATGCTGGAGTAATTCCACTGAATTCAGTGGAGTTGTGCCAGGAGATAAACTGCCATCAAGACTTTTTTGGTGTACATGTGAAAAAACCCAAGTGTTTAAGATTTTGTCAGTAAACATCATTGCTAAGGAAAACGTTGCAGGTAGCAAAGTCTGAACTGATTCTAATTCGGATATCTCTTTCTGAAATCCTTATTTTATTGATGAAACATAAAAAGTTTACCAAGTCCCCCTTTATTTGGGTATATGTTGTACAATTTGATTATTTTTATATATAAAAGTACACGATTTATAGCAGGTAACATAAGAGAATCTTGGGTCTGAGCTCTTATGTGCAGGACCCACAATCCCATGCCTTGCACATTCTTTTAGACACTTGAAGTCAGTGAAAATCCTTTAGTGATCCAGACTGAGTGGATTGAATTAATGGCAACTTTGAGACTACAAGTTTTAGTGTAATTGCTTTATTGTTTTGGAACCAAGATGCTTACAATCCAGTTCCTGTGCAAACATGTTTAACGTGTGTTAATGTGTTTCAAAACCAGACCTTCTCCGCAAAATTCTGCTTTTCATTAATTGACATCAGTAGCATGGTACAGTATTTCAAAGCACTGGCCAAATATAAACTGTGTTTCTAATTTCCTTACTTTCCTGTGCTTGGAATGCCAATGTTAATTTGTTCCCATGGAAGAGTGAGAGCTGCCAACCACAGTTTTATATAAATGGCTTTACAGTGCAGGGCTGCCAACATTAAATGATACTTAGGAATTTTCATGACATTTTGTATTTAATGCTTGTGTGTGTGTGAGAGAAATAGAGATATCTGGGATGTTGAACTGCACAGCCACTGATGATCAAGGCAGATGTTGGAAGAAATTTATCCTTTGAGTAGCTGTTACTTAATTTTTCTTCTCATTTAAGGTTTTTTAATAATCTGTCAGATATGACATAGTAAGTTCCTTCTGCCTAGAAAAAAATTATTTTGCAGTGAATTTTGTTGCTAACTGTCCAAACAGTTCTATGGTTTCCCCCAACTCCCACAAGTTTGGTTATTTATTAATAGATGAGCAGGACTTTTGTTTTTGTTGCTATTCTGATCATTATGAACTAGATTGTAAGAATGTGATGTTATTCAGCATGAGAAAATACGAAGCAGAAAAAGCTGCCACAACTAAGGAATAGGGGTAATAAGTGATTTTTGATTTAAACTGATAATTTTTCTGTAGAAGAATAGGAGTAGGTGGATAAAATAATTTGCTTTCTTAAGAAATTTAAGCATAACCATATTTTCTTCAGCGGTATGTACTGTCTTTGTACATGAAACGAATGTGAAGTTGCCTTTAAACAAATTAATTTTAAACTGATGATGGTGAAAACAAAGTCTGTTTATGTATTTCTCCTTTTATTCCTGGAGGATATTCAAAATACAAATTGTGTTTTAGTAGATTCCTCTTAATGAGTGCTATGGTTTATCTCTCAATTTTCCCATTTTATTGGAACAGGTGCAGTGTCTGCCATCTGTGCCAGCCCTGTGCTATACCAACAAACAAAGTGTTGTTTTGGTTCACTGGATTTCAAGTCTCCTGAGAGTAAAGAAATGAAAGAGAAAGAATTTAGAAAGTACCTAGTGAAGGAAAGGCACTTCAAGTAATGTGCTTTGTCACTCAAGTCTTCCCGTAAATTACCTTAAACTATGTCTAAACTGTTTGAAAAATTTTATCCGTAGAGTATTAAGTTTCTGTTGCATCTCAGAGGTCCCACGCTATTCTTTATCATATTTATCCTACCGCAGCAGCTTCCCAGTTAGACTCTTTTGTTGCCAGGTTGAATGAAATTTTACAGGAGTTAAAACTTGTTTTTTCCTTGCCTTCAAGTAGAAGAATGGTAAATTTTCAGTTTTTCACTGTTTCTGATTCCACCTCATTTAAAAGATACTGCAAATAGCCATCCAAGTTTAAACAAGATTATGTTGTAATTAGACAGACAAACTCATAATTATTTAAGGGCTAAACCAACAACAACAACCCTTTTGGGTTCATTTTGACAGTGTTTACCCAGTGTATCTGGGAAGGCTTACAATTAAAGTGCCTGAAGGGTGGGGATGAGAGTTTTCAGCATGCGGTCAGTACTATCAGGTCCACCTGGCCTGGGAAACTATGCAGGCTTTGTAGTAGAGAAAATCCTTTAACTTAGATCTTCATGGCAAGCTCTTAAAAGCTACCTTGCTTTAGAAAAAGAAAAGGGAGGTGGAGAGGGAAGGCACTGCTTCTATCTAAATAGTAATTAAAACGAGCAAGTGCCTTCTTAGGCTCTTTATGAGAAGGCAACGCTATCGCGCCGATCGTCCCATAATCTCGCGGCGCATCAGTTTTTAGAAGTTTTGCCTGCTGTGCACAACTGCCTTTCAAATGAGCACAAAGTTTCCTCTCGTTAGGCTGCAACCTCCCAACGCGCGCTGCTGGTCTGAATTACACCTCCACGCTAACCCACTGATGTCACCAGGCAATATCCTCAGCTGGAGCCACCTGGCACAAGGCCACCCCAGCAGTGAAGTCACTACAGTGGAGACCATCTAAGGAGCTGGCACAGTGTCTGTACCAAGTTTGGGGGGCTGTAAATCAGGTCAGGCTTTGACGCTGTTACTAGAGCCACTGGGCCAAATCCTGCCCTCAGTCACCTCGTTTCCTTAGCTTTGGTGGGGCTGCCTCAGTCCTCTGATTTTACCAATTGTTCTTCCCACAGCACAGTGGCAGTAAAACTTTTTTAAAAGAGACCAGAAGAACCCTGGGAGAACTACTAAAAAATGCTCATAAAATAATACAGCATCAGTAGTTGGGAGTTATAATTCTGATGGAGAGACAGGTTTCTTACTGAGCAAGGATTAGGAACGGGGCTGGCTGTATTTCACTGCTCGTGTACCTGAAATGCCCACTGACTTTAATGAGTCCTTCAGCACCCCAAGGGAAAGCACGTTTATCATTTAAATGAAAGACTAAAAATTACTGTAACTTAGAACTTCCAATTCTGTTGCTTGCAATTTAGTACTGTTCCTATACTTTTCTGTCAGTGTTTTAACAACAACTTATTTACATCGGCCAAGTATCTGTAATGCCATGAATGATAATCATTCACCACTACCAGGGATCAATTCCTCATTGTATCCGTTCTACCCATGTGCTTGATGCTAGCAAGCTGCTCCTCACCTGGTTTTCAAGGTTTAAACTTAATTGTTTCTATCATTAAAAGTATTCTGAGCATTTTAATCTTGTTACTTTTATTTGTTTATTACTGTGCAGTAATTATAATCCCAGAGGGACTTTTTAGATGTTAATAAAGAGTACTGCACATCACTTTTCCTGGAGCTTGTGTGGCACTATAAACATCATGCTGAGCTTAAGTTCCCCTTTCTGACCATATCCTTGAAAAATCCAGCATTTGTTAAGAGAAAGAAGGGGATTTTTATTTATTTATTTAACAAAAAGAAATAGGAAAAGAAAAGAAGGAACTTTAGTCTCACAATCTGCTAGCTACATAAAGCAGTAAATGTTCAGTTGAGACAGGGAAAAACCAGAACTGCTGGAGATTGGTTGTTTCCTTCTGGAGGAAACAATAAACGTGCCCACTTGTATTTTAACAACACGACTACTGGGGCCCCTAATTACACAAATATACTTGTAATAAACTGCAGAAGAGAAGAGCTGAAAAAGAATCATTCAGCACAGATCTTTCTTTTCAACTCAAGAAGAAGCTTTTGAGTAACCACTCTTTTAAATCTTGGCCCAAATCAGAAGGTGAAGATATTTCAGCACTACGTGATGAATCATTTGTCTCCTGAGACAGGTGAAAAGGAGAAGCAAATCAGACATGTGGTGCAAAATTTCTCTCATCAATGCGAACACAACTTTGACCTCTGAATACAATAGTTCCTGCATAATCAGAGGCATGCATTATAATCAAATTACAAGAATATTCCACTCAGAAATCTCTGACCGTTACACTATGTTAAAACCTGACCCAAGGAATACAGAAACACATGAAAGAATCCTGAATGATGCAGAAATGCATTCAAGCAAACTCCAAATATTTTTTTAGAAAACAGTAACTGCCATTTAGCTCATTAGTCCACAACTGTGAGATGAGAGCTGTTCCACTGAAAATATTACAGAGCAGGGGAAAAATCTAAGTCACGGTGTCTAACACACTGAAAGTCTCTCCTTCCCATACGGGCAGTTGTAGTCCAACAAGAGAGTAGTGACTGGTAGGCAAGAGGCTGAGCTGGAGAAGAATGTTCTTGCTCCTTGAGAGACACTTTCATAAACACCATTCTCATTTCTGTGCTATTTTTAACAGTTGCACGCAACAGGACGTGAACTGCGTTCCCTTCATTCATACCAAACCGATGTGAGGACACGAGGGTGTATTACAACAGCTGATCTTCTACCCCAGAACTGCAATTACAAAATTGCGTTTGAAGACACACAAAACCCAAAACAAAACAGAAAATGCTGTTGTTAGGGGCTGACTCAGGAGGCCCTTATGGCCCAACCCTTGTGAGAGGCTCAGGGTGAGGAATCCAGCCCTGCGATCTGCAGTGTGGTATGCAGGGCTAGGTGCTGCTGATGTCACTGATGGGCTTATCTTGTAAAAAAAAAAAAAAAAAAAAATTCTTTTTGTATAATAGGGATCGTGGGTGGAAATTAAACTGAAAATAAATCTTCTTCAGATGCTGTTATGCCCGGGGCGTTGGCCACCAACATTTAAAGTGTAAAGGGGACAGACCCATGCATACACTCTATACATGTGTGCATACATATATATGTGTGTGTGTCTTCCTGAGGACATTTCTGAAATAATAGTTTAAACTTGCCATCACTCTAAGCATTTTATATGTGGATGTCATCAACTTACGGATATTTAATATTCATAGTTCTCAGGCCCATATACCAAGTTATTAAAAGAATAAACAGTCCCCCGCCTGTTTCTCAATAAAAATAAATGTGTTGCACAGCAAGCATTCCTAGAAAGCAAAATGATTTTACACATAAGCTACAAGTCCTGTGGCAGGCAAAAGGACAGGGAGTGGATGTGTGCGGTTGGCAGTGAGGATCACTTTCATGAGGAAGGGCACTTTGGAGTATCTTTTTAAGCAGTAACTGAAGTCTCTAATCATTATTATCCAAAATGTTTTGTCCCATTCCTCCAAACGCCGTATTTCTATCTAATAATCCTGATTTATAAACTGTGTTAATATCACTGGACCTCCCACATGCAGAACACCTGAAAAATACGCAATAGCTGTAACAGTGCGGATGCAAGATGGGCTCTGCTTTCACAGGGATTTCCCCTTCAGGGCAGATGGACCTTTCCCCTGAATAGTTTGTTGCCCCCTAATCTCCCAGCACTTGCCTGACCGAGGAAGGCACAGATGTTTGTTATTCCATAGACAAGCTCAAAAGGTCCAGCCGATTGCGGTCTGACGGCACAGCTCAGAGTGTATACATTCCAAGTTGAAATTTTGCTGATTACAATCGAAGGCTGAGATTCTTATCTGATGGCTGCATGTCTGATAGCGACTGGTTATTTTGTCATATCCCACAAACTACTTTCTTAGTAAGCCTAGAATCTGGGATTTCAGCTGAGAAATCCAGCAAGTCATATGGTTTCAAACCTGGAAAACTGGTTCTTGAATTATTTTCCCTTTATCACAGCAAACCACAAAAAAGGCTCAATTCCCTGTGCCTGCAAACTCCTGCTGTGTCCCTCCCAGAGAGCCTGTGCAGGTGTAGCCCCACACTCTGGAATATTTGGGGGATGCTGGTATTGTTGTGGCAATACAATACTAAAGGAGGATTAATTAGATTTATGTTATTTCTTTGGGCAGCTGTTCAGTAGATGAAAGGAAGTCTAATGCAAATGAAATGAATAAGCCTTAAGAGGCCAGTGTGCAGTCACTTCTCCACTCATGTCCCTTAGCACAGCCAGTGCAGAAACAGGCACATTCCTTTGACAAAAATGAGGCATTTGAAGATTCCATCAGCTGAACTTTCTCTTTCAAGTGTTGCCAGTAGATGCACAATATATACATGTGCTTTTAAAAGACTTTTATTTTGAACTCAAGATGTGAATCTATGGTATTAAGGAAAGCAGAACAATCCTTTATTTAGCTGCACCTGCACCTTAATGCCTAATGAGTTTAGTCTGATGGAATCCAGACCTCAGGAAGGATTATAAATTCTCATTTGATTTCATTTACTTCCAAAATACCTTAAACCAGCTGTACCAGTCCAGAATCCAGTCCTTCTTTCTATATCAGTTTTGCAAATGTTGTTGAATTTTTTTCTGTATTAAGTAACTTTATGCTATATAATAATACACCAATAGTAATAAGGAACAGAAGACAACTTGAAAAAAAATCATGTAGTAGAAGATAATTAGCAGCGTATAGTATCAGTTTACGAGCAGAACTTTCATAAAGTTCTTCATGCTCTGGAAGCAAGATTTGGAAAAAATGGAAACTAAGTTGGTAGGCAGCATCCTCTCTCACTGGCCCAGGGTAAGGCAGAGGAGCCTGGCCCTGCAGATCTGGCAGAACATGCTCTCCAGGGCATTTGTGGTACATTTAGCCATTTCTGCCTGTTTTGTATAAACACATCAGAGATACTTGGGCAGTGACCTTCCCAAGATTACTGACTCAGGCTGTTTATTTATGAACAGTATCTAATGTATCAAATGCACTTGAAACCTTCTTGTTTGCCCCAGTGTAGTTACTGGAATGTAATTTGATGCTGTTGCATTTCTGCATCAACAAATCTTGCATTGAAGAGTTACTATCTCACGATCTGTTTTTTTCCCTGCATGCTCTCTGCACATGCCTTCCTGCAGAACAAGGTGCCTCTGCAACAGCCTCCCAGCTTCCTGCGAGGATGCTTAGTCCTTTCCTAGTACAGACACTGGGGTATGAGCAGACACCCTCAGAAGAGCAGGGAAGCCTGTGGTGCTGCTGCCTGTCACCCTTGGAGGATGAGCATCCTTCCAGACCACCAGTCACTAGGGGGCTGTTTCCTTTACCTGAGCTTAAGTTAGAGCTGGCTAAAAACACTTCAGAGAAACTTTCTTGTTTTCCCCCTTATCTAAAATTTGGGCCAAGCTGAAGAACTATTTCACACTTGGAAGCTTTTGAGCACGACCTGGATATTTTTATTCCAAAATTTGCATTTCATCCCAAATAGCCTATTTTAGGCTTCCCCATAGTAATCTCTCACACTGCCTCATATCTTCCATGGCTGAACACATGTTATTTCTGTAGCCTCTTGTCTCTCTTTCTTTAGGCCTGGGAATGTGTTTTGGTTTGCTCAACACTGCTGTGTACAAGCAGACTGGGCAGACTGCTGGTTTTTGCATTAGTGATTTTTTGAGAGGCCTCCAGCTTCAGAGCAGGTTGCAGGAAACACCTTGGGCCCCATTTGTCTGCTGGTTTGACTGGGGGATCATTTTTCTCAATGAACCATAGTGTCACTACCTTTTCTCCCTCTTTGTGCTCTGCAACCTCCTCCCCCTTGAGACAACCATCATCCTGCTATCACCTCTACACAAGTATTACCCTTTTCTGTGCTGTGGCTGCCACCTCGGTCTCCACCATCCTGACCCTCATCTGTGATTCCTCCCCCTCCCCAGGCTACCACTATCTTCCTGACCCTTGGATGCACTGGCAAGACGTGTGATGTGGAGTTCACACCTAATGCTGGCACAGCTTCCCCGTGAAGTTGGCCTCACCAGATACAGCTCCAGGAAAGCAGCCTTGCTGTCCCCCCAAAATACAGAGCGCGAGTGAGCAGCGTAATGTAGCAGTCATCTCTATTCAAAGAGGGAAAAGAAGAATGTATTCTTATGTCTTCACATACCTCCCACAGCTGCATCAGAGGGTTTAGGGCATGTGTTAGACAGCAGCGTGCCTCTGCTCTTAGGCTGTTATTCCATGCTATGCGTTACGGTGCAGACAGAGGAAGGAAAGTAGGAGTAATGATGAGCTTCTGCCTGTCATTTTGCTCACTGCTTAGTTTGACTAGAGGCAGCTTTCTGGAGGAGGGCGCAGGGAAGAGGTAAGATTGCCTTTGGGGGACAGGAAGCTTTGCAGCTGCTTAAGCCTGCCCTGTGCAGCCCACAGTCCTTGCAGAGAGCTGCAAGAGCCACGGCTTGGAGCTGCTGTCCAGGTGCATCCCCATCTTTCAGATACACAGATAGATGCAGCAGCCCCAATCTGTCAGTGGTGCAGTCTCTCAAGGGTAAATACCAGCCTCACTTAACCCTGCTGCCAGTGACACCACGAGAGCTCAAGACATTTTGTGATGGCCACAACACCGGCCAGTTGGGAGGACATTGGAGGAGCCATGTTTTGCAGTATTGCTACAGTCCCCAGCTTGCTTCTCTGAAAAAAGGCCACCCCCATGGTTCTGGGAAAGGGAGAGCTGCTGGGGGCAAATCCCCAAGTCAGCACTGTCCTGGGTCACCTCGTTCCAGTGAAAGGGGGGAAGAGAAACTAGATTTGAGAGGCTGATGAGGGAGGCCCTACGTGAGATTCCCTTATATTGGATTCCTGGAAGATAAAGATAGAAATAGAGGGAATCTGTCTAAAGGAACAACTTCATGAACTCCCATTTATTTCTTTTCCCTGTCACCCCCTCACACTTCTCCATTCCCTCACTCACCCCAAATCCCACAACAATCCTAAGTGCATTACAGCAGCTGCAGATGGATTGCAGCACTGTGTGCTGCTGTGTTTCACGTACTAAGGCTGTGAATAAGGTATTCTGAAGAAACATAACTCTTGCCTGCTTATTTATCTTTGTTTTCCCCAGATACACATACAGACACTGCAAACTCAGCATCAGGATTCTCACCATGATCGGTCTGTTTACTATTAGGAGAGTTTTGTGTTCACAGAGCAGTCCCACGTGTAAATTTTTCACAATACCTTTCATCTAGTCTGGCTCTGATTTCAGCAGAGAAACCACAGCATAAATGGGTACCAATCAGGGCACACTTGGAAAAGCAAATGGATTATCTGTGTATAACCTGCCCAGATATTTCATAGAAGTTCTTTAGGGAGAAACAGTTTTACCATCCAGCATTGCTTTAAAGTGCCTGCAAAGAAATCCCAGCAGGGGAACGTCTCCAAGTGCAGAAGGCAGCATGCATGCTTCTTTCTGTCCTTTCCCCTCCCAGTTATCTTTCCCCTTTGCCATCTACCATCCTAAGGAATTTTAAAAGTCTCCTGGACGACACATGGGGTGAGAGGATGTGGTGACTCGCAGCATCCTCTTATCCCCCACCGCCTTCCTTGCCAGCATGGCTCCCAGGGGAGCAGGTGGCTCCACCTCGCTCTCCAAAACCCTGTCTGAAGTGGGTACAGCACTAACCCTATCACTGGAACACCACCAGGAAGGGCCAAGGCATTTTGTTAGAAAAATAGCAACTTCTGCCCCGAGCAGTCCTTGCTAGCTGAAGTTTAACTTAGCAAGGAAGAACTTGCTGCTGTTTCTGAGATAATTAAACCCATCTTCCCTCAACTTGCTGTTTGTACACGCACAATGATACCATTGTTCAGAGTCATGCAACACATATGCTGACATTAAAGTGTTTAATCTTGTAGTACAGTATTCCATTATTTTTTGGACATCTGTACATGATAGAAAGGGTACGTATTAAGGGATTTGTTGACAAAGAAATAGCTAATGCTGATACATGTGTGGACTGAAAGGCTTTTTCCAAGTTGTGTTCAGCAGTAGGGAGAGTGCTCCTTCCCAGGCCTGAAGCCTGGCACAGATGTGATATGCACTGTTGCTATTACCACTTTTCAATTTATAACAAGGAGTCAGTGTTTAGAAGAATTTTGGAAGCTCCCTGCTGGGTTTGTGGCTAGGTGGTCTTGCTGGCAACACCACCTTCATGCTGAAAGCTGAAAAAATGAAGTGATGGCTAAAGAGAGAATATTAACTCCAGAGGTTGTTTTGTTTTGGGGTTTTTTTCCCTTTTCGAAGCAAAAATGCTTACCCCAGATTGCTTTGCAGAGAGCACTAAAGAATTCTGAATCCCTGTTTCTAACTTCTGGGGTTGGGGATCAGGATTTATGGAGCCTGGTTTTCATCTCCTTTGAAATTAATGCATTAGTCCTGCTTTCCACCCATGGCCAAGGGCAGAACTTTGCCCTGTCACACACTGAAAGAAATGCAAGAAATAGCTTATCACCTTCACCCGGCTGTAGAATGGGTACGTGAGCACCAAGCATCTGCGTGCAGGTTCCCTTCTGCTGCATGCTGCCTTGGCTCAGAGCAGCCCCTTCTGCAAAGGGCAGAGGGGGACGAGACCACTGGGACAGGGTTTCAGCAGATGAGCCCAGCCCCCCCGGCCCCCCCCCAGAAAAATGCTTGTGGCTCCTGGGCGTGTGGCTGAAGGACAGACTGTGTTTCGAGAAGTGGCAGGATGGTGGCAGTCCCTGGCCTTAGGATACATTAATGAGTTCTAGAAAAACCACAGACTGTTTTTCTAGTAAGCTTATTTCACAGACCAAAATCAAGGGTGCATTTGTTTTTCCTTAGGTTTTTCCAAAAACCTGCAGCAGCTTTTAGCAGAGCTGCAACTATCCAATGTAAAAAAAGCCCTCCAAATACTGTTTTTATCACTTAGGAAAAAAAAAAAAAAATCCTATCACACAACCCAGGACATTTGTTCAACTCTATTAATAGGACTCACAATTTATATTCTTTAACTATTGCTTCCAATATTTTTTTAACTGCTGCTTTAGCTGCCTAATGTCAGCATGTAAATCTTGCAGCTGAGAGTATGGAGCAAATGAAAACCAATCACAGAACTTCTCATTCCCGAATTCTTGCCATTATAAATTTACTGCCACTGCCCCTGTAGCTTTTTCTGTCAAGCACAATGAGGAGGGAAACATGTGCCTTAGCAGACCGTGGCCCAGCACGATATTGTTGCAATCTTTATTATACTCCCCCTTTTCCTCAGGAAAATATAAGGACTGACCTTGCACTTCTTGCTCCATCGTGAATCCCACTGAGCCCAGTAGGCTCTTTCAGCTGCAGAGACTGCTGGATCCTTCCCCTAATTGGTTTCCCTCTTCTTAAACCTCACTAACATATTGAGAAAAGGCCTATATTTCATAAGTGACATGGTTTTATCCACCAATTTAGAGACAAAGAAGTGCAATTTATAGAGGGAACATTTAATGCCTGTTAATTAGAATCCCATCAAGAGGCCTCAAATTTGGAATCCTGAAAATTTACAGCACAGTTTCACAACTGCTGCAAGCTCAGAGTCCAAGGGGTGGTCCTGCCCTGCCCTCCCTCCCACCGTGCTGGCAGATCCCCACTCCTCCTCCTGCCACTGCTGCTCTTGGGCCACTGCAGTGAGCTGGGTGAAGATAGGATCTACCTGAAAACTCATGTGGGGAAAGAACATTGTTTTCCAGTTAAATCCATTTCCCTGCAGGGTGAAGCAATAGATAGGAGTGAACCTTCGCTTTGAAAGCAGTGATGTACATCGGCTGAAACTGCTCATGGACCTCAGGTGGAGCTGGTGGTCCCAGGATAGCTGGTTCTAAGAATCTCATGCTGTACTCTGAAACAACGCCAGAGAGTTTCTGAAATTCTGGCTTTGATCTCACGGGGTGACAATGGAGGGAATCAAAGGTAAATTTTATTGGAAACCTCAAACAAGACTTTTCACTGCTGGATGAAAATGGTGTAACTCAAAGTGTAGTTTGCCCTTTCATGAAAACAAGGCTAAAATGAATCCACTGGCTTGGTGGACAAGCCAGCCAGCCCTCGGTCATCTCTGAAGAAACAACTCATTTTCAGTAGCTCTGCAGCTATCAGAGGGAAAGCAGGGAATGAATTTCCTACCTGCTAAAGTCACCTACATGACTTCTGCAGTCCCTGGGGCCAGGCAGGCACAGGTAGACTCTGAAAACCTGTTAGACCTTGATACTGGAGTGTAGCAGATTTTTTTTTTTGGCATCCAAATATCTGAGGGGTTTCTTAGGCAACTGCTGATGGCTCTGCAGTGAGTCTTCCGCCTGGCTGAGAGGCAGAGGCGAGGGGGTGTTGTCTTTTGGAATCTATTTTCCTTTGACTTATCTTTCAGTCTCAGGAATTCAGGACCTTTAATCTATTTGAGATTAAAGTCCTTTACAAATCCCTTCTGGCCTTTTTTGGGAGTAAAGAAGTTACAAACACCCTACTGCACATTCCTTTTGGTGCTTTTTTTTCATTGTAAATGAGAAACAAGTAGCACTCTAATTGTTGTGAGCACTGCAATAAATGAGACAACTACTCTTAAAGTGCCTTATAAAAAAATTAACATATTATCAGGTGAAAGTGTCAACAGGAAAATTTAAGTTTTCACTTTTTAAATATTCAAAATATATTCTAAGTGCATCACCCAAACATGCCAGGGAGGAGGAGGTATGGAATTACTGAAGCTTTCCCAGTTTGGCAGCCTGTGCACAGAATCTATTCATCTGGTGTTTACTTTGCTTGTGAAAAAGAGGAGGGGTTTTTTGGTTGGTTTTTTTTTTACATCTTCAGAAAACAAGTGTAAAAATACTTAGGTAGGGAGATTGGCAAAAAAGGCTTTCCACAAAATCCATTCAAACTAGTGGAAATATTTCAATTGACTTCCCTGGGGTTTGGATTAGCTCTTTAACGCTTCTGTAATAATTATTTTTTAACACAGTAATTCTTGGAAAATTCTTGCTGTGATTCACTGGTTCTCTGCTTGACACATGGAGTTAGTGATTAACATTGTGCTGCTGCGCTCGGTATGAAGGCTAAAATGGAATGATTTCTTCCATCCATGTAGAAAGAAAGAACTACTGCAAGCTCTGTCTCAAGATAATCTTTGCTGTCCTGCATCATGCCTTGCCTACCATCAATCCCAATTACAAAACCAGTGCTCCAGCCTGTGTTTACAGAATTAGCTCAGGTCAGCTTTTCACTTACCAGTAGTGATTTACAAAGTAGCTGAAAATAGTTTGTGCTATTATTTCCAGTCTTGACATATTTTGTTGTGAAAATGACCAAACGTGGGATTAGTTCAAGTTTCCCATCTTTATGCTGATGTGTCATTTGCTTTAGAAGTTTGGGTACTCTGGGGTGTTAAACCAGGACCACAAGACTCTGTCCAACATTCCTTTTTTTTTTTTGGTACTGGTTTCAACTGTATTGCTACAAGTCCTAGCTCTAACTACACTTCTTCATCCCTGCATCTTAATGTTCTCAAGTTTTCTATCTGAAAAGCATACACTTTAGGACATGTCAAAACAAACACTAGGGATTTTTTTGACATTTTATCTCCACCTTTCCAATACTTTTGGATCTGATACCTTGCTATTTCACACCTGGGCAAATGTATCCACCATGTTTTCTTTTAACCATCCTCATTGTTGCACAACTATGATGTCCTGCCTCTTCTTGCATCACCACAACAGAGTCGGTTTGGAGCGACAAAAGACTTCAGAGAGATTAGAGCTCTATCTGCATCAGATAGAGGAGTGCAGTCTGTGCAGCATTCAGATTGTAGACAGATAATCAAGGCCAGGCTTTCAGAGATGCTGAGCTTACTTGCATATTTGCAACAGAGGTGTGGCAAATTTACTGATAACCACAAACCAAAGATATGTGCTTGTTTTGTTTGTATCACCTTAATTGTCCTGCACACTTTTTGGTGTCTTGCTGTTTTTCTCATGAATCTGTTCACCTCCATCCCACAGATCTCAAGGCCCACTGTCTTGACCTTTTCCCAAGTACCATGCCCAAGGAAGTGTCTAGTGATCCCCACCCACTGTAGCTACAATTAATGGCCACATTGATGCGTTATTTTGCACTAGCAGATTTTGAACCGTGTGTTAAATTGTGTCATAATTCCTCTATGGTGATTGTGCCTCCAGTCTGGGAGACCACTTCTAGAAATGAGGAGAGAGGTGCATTTACACATGCATTGCCTGTGAGTGACTCGGGAGGAAAGACAGTGTTTTCCCACAGCTAAGGCACACAGTCTGTTTCACAGCAGAATTATTTTTCAAGGGTGTTCTTCCTCTCCATATTTTACAACCTTTGATTGCACATCCAGAGGTTTGGCTTCCTCCCCAAGCAGCTGCCTTGCCAAGGCATTTGAGTTGTGACAGTTTCTGAGCTGGAATTTCCAACGTTTGAAATTAGGAACTGGGCTAAATCAATTCACCAAAAGCCTTTGGGTAGCAATGATTTTTAAGAACTATGAACCTGGGAGAAACATGAGTTCAAGTTCTTTGGGAAGGACTATTAAGTATACCCAGCAAATATTAATATTTCTTAATGACTTTTAAGGGACCATTTAACACACAATGGCTGACAAACAGCTAAGACTTAGTCCTTCAAGAATGACCCAAAGGTTCTCATTATGGTATGTTGTGTCAATAGGGATCACAGATTTTATAGATCTAACAGAGAATCTACAGTCATATTCAAAGGGCTGTAGCAATTTGCTTGACTGTTTCAGTGAACACTTGAAATACCTCTCTCTCCTTTTTATTTTAAACCACACTATCCCCCCCCCCCCCCCCCACCCCCCCCCCCTCTCCTATTTGCTTTACAAGAACCATGTTAGTACTGGTCCTTACCACTCTCTCACACCTTCCCAACCTCGGCGAAG
>JANIJG010014649.1:26037-54346 GCA_024611175.1 Megaceryle torquata
TAACCAGGGGTCTGGCTTTATATTTTTATAAGAGCTAATAAAAATGTAGAAAAAAACCCTGAAATATGACAGGAGACCTTATCAACAGTTTTAAATGGTGAGAATTTCTACCATCTTTGCTGTATGGTAAAAGTATTTAACCACTGGTGTGTTTTGTTCCACATCTGAAATTCTAATTTTATGGCTTAAAACTCATGGCTCTCTTGGCATTTCTAATGAAACAATTATTTTCAGGGTTTGGGGACTATGCTAATATTAATCTAATTTTATCAAACAATGCTAATTCAAGTTATACATTTTAACAAGGTTTTCTGAAGGAAGTCAACAAGCCACAAACGTGCACAGGACATACTTGATGTCCTGCTTACCATAAACTTTTAAGTTTGTTCCATCTTAGGCCCCTCTAGGGATGGAAGCCTCTGTTTGCTGTATTTCTCAAGTAGGTTATTTAGGTACAAGCCTACAGGGGTGACTTTTTGCTCTTGCGAAGAGCAGAAACAAGAGATGTGTTGGCAGATGAAGAGGCCGTAACCATCGTGCCAGGACATTAGGGAATTGCCAGAAACCTGTTCTTGGAGTAAATGTCTTTCCTCATCAGATGCCAGGGAAGTTTTCAGATGCTGATAAGCAAGGTAGGTGCCCACTAGGAATCTTACTGACAGAGTTAGGATGACATTTATTACCTTAATTTTAGGATGATACATCCACAGTTTTGTTAAAAACATGTTTAGAGAGGGCTGCAAGACACTGGCTAGGGACAGTTACGTGTGGAGCAGCAAGTGTTGCTGCAAACTGTCTCCATCATAAATTCTTATTCTTAAAGGAAGGGCAGGCATATACATGAACCACTAGCTGGAAGAGGTGAGGAATCTTGCTAATTATATAGATGTTCCAGCTACAAGATTAGATGCAATTTCACTGCATCATATTCACCACGGGAACCCTATTTTTAATGAGTCTTCGTGCATGTTCACCCTTTGCGTACATTTTGGCACAGGCAATGGTGAGTTTTTGAACTGTTTGTCCTGAAAAAATATTCCTTTTGGTTTGGATTGACCAAAGGTAAAAATATTTTCACTAACATTTGTAAAAATATTTGCTCTTTTTCTGCATTTTTCCACTGACATTTTCCAACCAGCTCTGTCACAGACCAGTCATCCAAGTCAGTGTGTCATTGGGCAAGTGGAGAAAGAAAACAAACTCTCTCCACTGTTGATCAAAAAACACCCATTCACTTTGATGCTTCTTTGGCTGTTTGTCTCATCCTGAGCAGGCTGGAAAGTCAGACCCATCTGACGTTGTTAGCAACAAGAGCAAAACAAAGCCAAACCCTCCCCCCCACGCAGGCAAGAAAACCTTTGCTGAGTTTGGCTTTCTCCATTCCTCTCCCTACATCACGGCAGGTACAATGGCCAACAAAAACCCAACTGGTTTTCCATCTCTCTACACTCTTACATGATACAAGGACAAGGGGATCTCTCAGGAGATTGCTGGAATTGCCTTTTGGGATGTGGAACACCAGGTATTCTCCAGGTCTGTGCCCCCCTCACTATGTGCATCTCCTGTTTAAGTGCACCAAGGCACAGAAGCTCAGTGCCAGGCTCCCTGGGGGCAGCTGCAGCATCATCTCTCCTTTGTAACACAGCAACACAGAGCAAAGATCAGGACAGCTTCTAGGGCCACGAAACCAGCATGAGATGCAGCTTGGAAAGCCCAAGCTGAGGCTCACTGGAAGTTTTATCCTTTGAGGGTGAAGAGACCATCGGATAAGCCGAAGGCTTGATTTTCAGTTAAACCTCAGATGAGCTTCCAGTTTGGAGGGTGTGATGGTGTACCCTCAGTTCAAATAAACCATAAGTGTGAGCAGCTCAACAATTAATGACTTACTTTACGAGTTCAGACAGGTTGGCAGGTATCTAACCAGCAACATCTCGTCTGCAATTTATTATCGGCGAAAAAGAGAGCCATAGGTCCTTCTACACAAACAGCTGCACCCACAGCAGACTATTTCTAGAATCCTGCCCCTCAATAGTAGCGACATTTGAACACAGGGTGGAAGGTCTCTTCCATATGCCTGCTCAGTTGTGAGCAGATAGATACCTAAAAACCCATGAGAGCCCAGTCCCATCCTTTGTAGCAGATGGGATGCCACTCTGGACTTTGACTAGCAGAAATTATAGTTCTGTCTGACTGAAGATATTATTATCAGTGTTTATAGGAAACCAGGATAAATGATCAAATATTCTTTCTGGCCTTTCCAAATCTATGAATTCGTTGCAAGGCCAGTTTTTCAAACTGGCAACATCTGCTTTATAGAAAGGCATGTACAGCATTCTTTAGGGACAAAGCACCAGTTATTCATTTAGAGCAAACAAGTACATTCATGAACAAAAATGTTCCTAATATCATAAACACTGTGAAAACAGTTGATGTTTTGACTAATATAACATGTCTCAAAGCTTTCGTGTGCATAACTTAAAGTCCAGTGACTCATGTCCAAGTTCTGTTTGGTCTTCGTGGTTCACTAACCCAAAAGCCTAAGAAAGAGTTTTATAAAGCCATCGACTGGTTTAAGAAGGGCGTTGAGCAGTGGGACATCAAGTCCCCATTTGTGGTGGCAAACCCTGCTAGTGGGAACTAAAGGTTGCTTTTGGGGAGCCAGGTGCTGCCCAAGCCTTCATCTCCTCCCTCCTGGGTGCTGCAGGAAAGCAAAGCAGATTCCATTTGTAGGGAGTGCACAACACTGGGCACAAGGCTTGCTACGAGGTGTTGAAAGTCATTTATCTGAGGCATCTACACAGGGAACACGTCAAAATAAAGCTTATGAATATAAGCCTGAGAAAAATGAACTTTGATATTTTTACAGTGGAATCATGAAATTGTGAGCTGCTTTGCAAAGGCAATATCCATTACCCTTGGACTCTCCACTATTGTTGCAAGCAATGACCAAAGCAAGAACTGCAAAGGGACTTAAGTGGTGAAGGAGCAAGCAGGTGTGTGGTGGGACTTCCAACGGCAGCTAAGCAGGTTGGATACCTCACTCCTATTGCAATTGATAGGAACTTGTGTATTTTCTAACAGTACCCATGTAGTTCTGGGGCAGATTATCAGTTGGGGCATCATCCTCAATTTATTAATGTGAAGCAGCAGAAAAAAATGCAGACTGTATAGCTCCCCTCAACATCAGAGCTCGCTCCTACCCGTCTGTCTGCACCTTCAGAAGCTAAAATACCTCATCCCAGAGTTACATCTCCAGTTTCATTGGACCCAGCGCTTGCACTGTGGAGTAAATCCCAACCCCTTTGAAGTCGATTGGAGTTTTGTTACTGGAGAGAATAAAGCCAGGTACTTGACCAGCCTTTGGTAATTGAAATGTAGTTGCTACATGTTCACTTTGTGGCCATTATGGATTTCACAGGCTTCAAAGGCAGTGAATGATTTCAATGCTCATGTTACCCGCCCTACAGAAAAATAAGATCTTGCACAATGCATTCCTGGGTCTGACTTGCAGCTGGAACATTTTAGTTTGTGCTTCAAACTACACCACTTCTGCACCCAGATCAAACCTGAGCCCCTCTCCAGACCCCTTTCTGCCATTCACTGGAGTCTGTTTCCACATTGTGGGTTGAAAGATGTAATTCTAGTAACTAAGAAAGGCTTAGGCCCACCCAACCCGTGAAGCAGATGTGCTTTCTTTTTGGAGCTTTTTTAAGTACCATTGTGATTGTTCTAGGGATGGTGCCACAGAGAAGGGTATAGTTTGTTTTACCGTTGTGCCCAGCACCAGGGTGGTATCTGCAAGTGCTAACAGTCTCTAGAAAGGTACTGACAGTAGCTTTGATTTTTATTTTTGTGATTTATCTGCAAGTCAGTTGGTAACTACTCATCTCTTAGCAAGTAGAAAGGAAACTTTAGCATGGAAACACTGTAGCTCTCGAGGAACAGAGCTGCATGCAGTTGTCTCTTTCAGACCATTCTGAAAAGCTGCTGCAGCCAGCAAAACCTCTGACAGATCTTGAACTCACTTTGCAAGGCACAACTCTTCACAGGCACTTGAGTAGCTGCAGGAGGCATTTTGTATACTCCAGTGGGCTCTTGCTCAGCTCAGTGATGCACTAAGGAACAGCAATTCAATGCTGAATAGAAACAGCTGTATATAGAGAGTCAGAGATATGTATATAACCTTGTTTCTCTGAGCAATGCTTTTACCAGAGGCTTCCTATTTACGAAATGTGTTGCATGTCTGTAACAAACCCCCACTGCCACTTTTAATCAAGTCTTTGAAACCTCAATCTTGCCCTTTTCAAACACTACCCAGGAAAGGGAACATGACTGCTAGAAACATACAAGGCAGACTTAAGAATCTGCTGAAATTTTGAAATGAATTTAACTTCTCCCAAGATTCAACAAAGTTTACACAGATCTGTTTCACTACCACTACAGCCACTTTGCAGACCAGTCCTTGGAAACCATCGCCAGCAAACTGTGTTCCTGCTGTGGACATCCCTTCACTTGGAGAAGACCCCAGGCTGTGTTTGGCTGGCAGCTCCTCCCCAGGGGCCTGGGGAGGGTTTTTATCAGTGGGGAGGCAGAGGAAAGGACAAGCAGGGGATCCCAGACGTGTGGGGAAGGGAAGGTGTGGGAGGATGGCTGCATCAGGTCTGTGTACAGAGGGTGTTGCAAACGTGCCAGGGAGAGGCCCAGGGAGATCCTGGGGCCCTCTTAAAAGTAGGAAAGTCTGAAAAATATTTTCCTAAGCTTCTCTTTGGACAGCTGCATCCGACTTTAAGCAATGACACCAAGCAAACTGGAATTGGGATACCGCAGGTTTTTAATCCAAACAGATGTCTTCTAACCCCAGATCTCATCTCACCCTCCCAGGATGCCCTTTCTGCCATCTCCTTCCACCTGTTCAAACCTGGATATGAATTGTCCTCATCTTCCAATGTCAGCTCCATCCTTGGGCTGCCTGTTGGTAAACTTGCTATCTTGCACCATGCCTGTGATCCAAACAGCTCCTCTACGGTTACAATACCAGTCGAGAAAATAGGATTATGCTCCTGGCCTTAGTAGCTGTTGTTTAGGTGCCAGGACATGGCCAGGTGAGACAGGGCTCCCAAGTTTGCTCCCACCCCAGAGTGCCAGCATGTCACAGAGATCAGCTTGTCTTGCAGTATAATGTAAGTTGCCGAGAGTCACCTTCACTGCTGCTGCCTGTCTTTCTTCCCATTTATTTTTATCTCTCTTGGAAGCGCTCATTAGTGTTACTACCACTTGTCAACCCACAGCTTGAAATAGCAGAGCTGAAAAGGGGGATGGGGAGAGTGGAGAAAACAGATGTAAAAGCAGGGGCTGTTTGGTAGGAGAGCTACCCTGAAGCAGCATGGTCTACATAGCACTACAGTTCATAAATGCAGCTGCATCTCCTGTTCTCTCTCGCTATTACAGAATTGCCATCTCTTATATTTTCACTGAGCCTCTCTCATTAGCCCATGCTCTTCTTCATGCCCAAGCTACACAAGGCAGGTGATTAGGGCAGATGCTGCACTTCTGATTCTTATGTACGTTTATGGTGCTTATGGCTTCAAACCAAAGTCTGTCCTAGAGTCTGAAAAAATACCCGAGCAAAAGACAAAGAGCCCTTACATACTATTTTCATGAAGCTGCATGGTTGTTAATCCTTTATCTTATTTTAGAATTACAGCACTGCAACATGGCAGCTCTCTTCCTCACCATTTCTTTTCAAGATACTCTTACTTGCCTTTTCTGTATTTTTTCTGCCCTTATTTCTCCATTTAGCCCCACAAACCTCACTTCTTCCAACCCTTTTCCACTAATCACCCTGTGATTCCTTTTCTTACACCAGTCATGCCACCAGCCCTCCACAGCCCTCTGGCAGCTTCAGCTCTTCCACCTCTATAACTCCAGCTGCTTTCCAGACACGATCTCACATGCACCCTCCCCAGCCACCCTCACTTTGCAATACTTGTTATTCACCCTTGAGTCCAGAAAACAAGTTCACTAAGGAAATTTCTTAGACCACACAGTAGTTACATGACCTGAAGACAAATTTTTGGGAGTGCTTTCTAATAGGAGGTGACTCTCTCTTCTGGCATCCAGTGCCAGACACTACCAAAGTGATTAGTAGATAAGTGCCAATCTCCTGTCCTCATCTTAAGCTCCATTAACAGCCTGATGCTTGAGAAAACTGAGTTGAAAGCCCTGAGTTTTATCATTGCTAAAAGCTTTGACACTCCTGCTGATGTCAGTACTTTGAACGCTGAGCCATTTTGATGTGGTCTCAACAAAACATACTTGTGGTCTGGATCCAGACTTCCTAATTTATGTAACTCTAATCTAGACATTAACATTTCCATGTCCCAGCTTAATTTTCTGTAAAATGAGGATCATGTGCCTTTTCCTATCACTTGGTCTGGGAGGAGGTTCAGTACAGTTGCCTCACATGCTCTGAAATTCTCAAATGAAGGGATTGAATGCAGGGCCAAGGAACAGAAGTGGTTTTCTGACTCCTAGTTGCAGAGCCATTATTCACATGGCTCCAAGAATGCTCTAAATATGTGTATAGTTGGTATGTAAGGTACCAGACAGTGAGAAGTCCACTAGGAACCTTTTCCTTTTGTGCTTAGATCTTTACCTCAAAGCTAAACCCCAAACCATTCACTTTAGACTTAGCTAGCACTATCTCATTTAACAAGTCATTAGATGGGAGCCCTCAGAGCAAATTTTGTTTAATTCTAAGCAGAATAACTTTTCTTTGCCATGTTTACTGTGTCTTGTCCAACAATGATGTCCAAAGAGCCTGCTGTATACTAGCTAGTGATTTAACACCGTTTGCTGTAAGCCTTTGGAGAGCAGGGCATTTTGTATAAAGAGAAGTTGCTCTTTTGAAAAGAACAAGAGGTTTCTTTTCATTGGAACAGGCACCACAATCTCAGGAGCCTCTGGTTGCAACATCAGTCAGGTTTTGCATCCCACCCCTGGCTGCTGCTGGTGGGCTAGAGTGGAAATTGCTGAACCAGGAGTGCTTGAACTTCTTTCTCCACAGAGCATCTGACACGGGGTCTTTTGGGGTCCAAATGCTCCAAGTGTGTGGGGGAAGGACATTTCCCTTTAGTGGGTCCTTTTGATCTCTCTCACTTTGGGCTTCCCCTCCAGACCTATTGTTTGCACATTGCTGTAACTACAGGAAAACAAATGCATTATACAGTTTCCCAGACTGACTCACCCTGGTACTTGATGCCTCATGTTGTCTGGTTACCCTGATTGCATCATGTCAGCATGGGAAGCTTAAAGGCTGGTTTTTCTGAGTAATAATAGTGCAGTGGAGCAGCAAAAAAAAAAGTTATCTTTATTGCTATTATCTGCAACCTGCAAGCTACATGGAAGAAAATCCAGGCAAGCCAAGTCCCTATTAACTAAACTTTGTGTGAATCATGAGTTCCAGACAGGGGCTACACTTAAATGATGCAGTATGTGAATATAAAAACCCTTTACTTCTGGAAACTTGGACTCAGCCATTGGAACAGGCCAATCCGTACTACTCCCTCATCCCTGGCTCCTCTGGGATGCGTTTTGATCAGTGCGCTGTAAACAGGGAAGGGCGGGAAGTGTCCACATGGCTGTGTCATGCACTGTGAGAACAGGGCCATTGCTTCTGGGTGGGGATAAAACCCCAAGAAATTTGTCCCCCTAGTTAAGAGTTCAAGCATCTTATGCTCCTGTAACTAATGTGTATGTGGAGGGAGGGGGTTATCCATACTGTTTATCTTCAGCTGCCCTAGGTGCAGCCAGCAAAGCTGACAGCTCCAGAGAGCAGCTCTCACCACTTGCATTGAGACTCTCCACTGCTTCACCACGGCCCCTTCCTGAGCCACTCACTCGCGCTGCCCAAACATCTGCTGAAATACTCCCCCATCAGATCCCCCATGCCTTACCAAGAAAGCATTGCAACAAGTTCAATTCTGACGTAGGCCTTCTTCCACAAACCAAGACCTTACCTAAGAGAAACCAAAACTCCCTCTCCCATGCCTTCCTCCATAGCAGGGACATTCTGGCCAAAGGGAGGAATTACAGTAACTTAATCCTGCACCTGCAAAACATCTCTTGAAAGCATCACACCTTGCCTCCTCTTTCTCCATTGAGCTGACACTGCCAGCCCCTGCTTTCCTCGGCTGCCCCATGCAGCAATTGGTGCATATAGTCAGCCACGGCTATGCTATCTAAAGGTATTGATGAAGAAACAACAGAAACCTCCTCTTATTGTGGGCAGTGTGCTCACGTGCTCTGCAGGAACTGATTTCAGAAGTTTAATTTCATGTAAGCCAGCACAGAGCCAGAGGCAGTGACATCTATTAGCTCATGGAGGAGAGCCATCATCTCTTAAATGCTCTGGCGCACAAAGGTTGAAAGGAAAGCTAGACAGTAAAAACACTGCAGTAAAACTCCATTCCTTTTTTGAGACAGCTGCATGGGACAAAAACCTCCAACTTCTTAGTATCTCCCAGGGAAAAGAATCACTAAAAGCTAGGAGACAAAAGCCTCTGTGCCAACAGCTCTTCTCAGATTCATTTTTGATCACTTGATATTTGCTGCAAACAAGAGGCATCATGTAAACTAAGTCAGATATATATATTTGCACTAACAAATCAATACTGACAAAATTACTAAGGCCTTCTTTAAGCTTTGAGGATGTGATTAAAGGGTATTCCAAGGATAAATCGGCATTCAAAAGGATATAATTACACTTAAACAAGTTACCATGTTTGTGCACTGTAAGTACAAAAGCAGCTCTTACGAGACTTGTTGAGACACTTCCACTGGGTTTCTTTGTTCTTCTTGTAATTTTTTACAAAGGAACTGCATCATCCAAGTTTTACCTCTTTCCCAACTTCTGATAAGAGAAGATTCCTTCCTTTACAGAACCTGTGTTTTCTAAAATTTTTATTTTACAGAAATTTGCCAGGAAATGTTTGGTAAATCCATAACGATTCCACCCTTTTCAAATGCACAAAATCTAGTTCTTTAACTAGAATAACTCAGCAGTGGCCTTTAGAAAAAAAAAAAAAAAAAAGAGAAAAAAAATCAAACAACAAATGGAAAGAAAATTGCTACTGAAAGTACTGCAGACCTGTGACTGTGCAGAGAGTTGTTTCCTCAATCAGTTATCTGTAACCTCAGATGAACAAATTAAAAAAACCATTATGTATGTTAATATATGCACACCAGTGTTCCAGCTGGCTTGCACCAATGCTATAATTATGCATAGAAGACTGGAAATTATGTGTGGAAAGGATAATGAGCAGCATTGTCTGCCCAATTACCAAGTTTGCATATGCAAACAATAATTCTGCATATTTGTGCCTGGTAATTTTTTTTTTTTTTTTTTTTTTTCCTGAAGTTGTATCAGCATCTCTAAGGTGAACTGTATCAGCAAAGTAACCCAAAACCACCTCAACTCTGCTTCAACCCATCCTCCCTTTTTTGAAGGGAAGAAAAGCTCTTCATCTGAAGGGGACTAGACTGGGAAAGCTTCAGCAAATCTGCTTGTCGCTGAAAGGCTGACCAAGTGTGTTGTGTAAAGTGTGTACGTGGGTGCCTGTAGGGACTCCAGAGCAAAGCCTGAGTAACTGTGAATTATACTTCTTTTTTTCCAGGGATTCAGATTTGTTCCTGCTCGACTCTCGAACAATCTGGGCTGCTGAAGAAGGGTGGCTGGTGTTTGACATTACTGCAACCAGTAATCACTGGGTGGTGAATCCCCAACACAACCTTGGCCTGCAGCTATCTGTGGAAGGCATTGATGGTGAGTGTCAGACACCCACATCAGTCAGGGAGGCTCTGCTGCAGGTACACGACTCCCAGCCAGAGAAAGCCTTAAGCATTCAATACTCCTTCCTTTGAATAGGATTTCTTAAGTATGCTTTTCTGGAATTTGCATAAGATGGAAAAAATAATAACCTGAAATATATCTACAGATTATTTTAAGGATGCACTCAAATGCTTTAACAGATTGGTAACCTGACCACAGTCATCTCAGTTTTAACACACATCCCTGTCAGATACGTATATGCTGCTGGCTAATCTACAGATAGTGAAGTCCAGTCAAGGAGAGAGGAAGACAACTGAGCAATGTAGAAGTTGGTGTTAAGTGGCACAAAAGTTCTTTCAAAATCAGAAAACAGCTAGGAACCATTTTAATTTCCTTTATGGCAGTAGAAATGCCCAGCAGAGTCATGCCTTGTCTAGACTCCAGTGTCTGCATGTGCAAACCTGTGAGGTTTGGGAATGGGAAGACCTGTCTCTGAAACATCTCCAGAAATAAATGTGTTTAGAATCACGTGGGGGATTTTCCTAACCAGGACCTAACTAAAAAATCATGCTGCTTTGTCTTAAAGTGAAGATTCCTGATATTCACTTGGAGACTTGGGCAAGGAAACCAAAGTATCATGGATTTTCTGGGGTATTCCCAGGGCCTGGGACCACCTGGAACTGCCTGTCTGCCCCACAAGAGAGGTTAAGCAAAACCCAGCTCAAAATTATTATAAATACTCTGTAGTTATCCAAGGGCATGCTTTCATTCTCCAGCTATGTATCTGTAATATCAGTTGCTATTGTTTTTTATGCAACACCCTGAACATTTCCAGTAAGCAGTGTTTTGCTTAAAGACTGTGCAAAGCAGTTTTAAAATGGGCAACCTAGAGAGAATCACTTACATGAAATGGTGATTTTACTCATGTAAGACCTGCACACAGAGAGGTGCACAGGGTTTGTTTTAACATGCCTGAATACAGAAATCCAAACACAGATATAAAGCAGGAGCTTCACCATGGAAATTACTAATTCCCACCCCAAAGACGGATGCCTTTTGCCATCTTTGGATAAAGATTCAAATTCAACCTGATTTAAAAGTTAAGGTTAACTCTTAAAGTTAAAACAAAAAGGCAAATTAACAGCCAAGATAAGCTTAACCCATTCTCAAACGCTTGTCCCTGTTTTTAGTTTCCAGTTTCTCTCCTAAATGAGATACTGGAAGTACAGAACTTGTGTCCACAATCATGGTACATTCAATTATGGTTTACATATAGGAAAACCATTGAGACCCAGCCCAGAGTCCACAGAAAAGTGATAGCTGTATGCATGCTTAATATATCTAAATACTGTGGATACACCACAGTATCACACTTTCCTGCTGCTAGTCTTCTTATCTGTCCTCCCTCATCCTCAACTAGTGTTTTTACAGCAAAAGTCAATCCCGGTTTTCAGCAGGAAGGAGGAAAGCAGCTGATTTATGAATGCTACATATTTCAGTTGAGACTTTTCAGGATCCTGCATCCAAGGAAACACTGCAACTTTGCACACAGAGTAACTCCCTGCTTTGCTGGAGCAGGTAGAAGTGGACCTTTAAAAGCAGACAGACAGATGTATCACAGAGATCCTTCAAAGACAGAAATTCCTAGATTCAATGATATTTGCATTCTCAACTGTTATTCAACTCAGTGAAAATTGGGAATCTGATTTCTTTTTGCACTCCTGAGAAATCTAGCTGAGTTTGTATATTATTTGAACCCTTTGCTAACTAACTTGCTGCTCTCTCAATGTAGATTAACAAAATACTTTAATCAGCCTGTCATTAAAGTTAGAAAAGCTAACTGCAGTGTTTAAAAAGTAAATACAGAGATATAGGACCCAATTGTCTGCTTGTCTTATGTAACCGAGTCCCCTGGCAGCACACCTTTGCACTTGCATTTCTCCACCATACACATGAATTTTTCTTTCCACTTTGAATAGCAAGGACATGTCCTTCCTTGCTCCCCAAGTTTCATTTTGGACTTAGACCAACGGTGTGTGCTAAGAAGAAAGCTGCTTTTCCACCTGGACTTCATATGAAAATCCTTTGCTGCAAACACAGCAGGATTTTGATGCAACACTATATGCTTGGGCAATCCCCAAAGCTTTAAGTGAATTAGAAACAAAAACAACTTTCCTTTGTATCTGTCATTACTTATAGAGATCTGTAATCACAAAGCTAGTACAGTCTATTAAAAAAAAAATCTGACATCATGAGCACTGTCCAGATGAAATTACACAAAAGAAATTCACTGATCTTTGTATTTCTTTATAATCTTGCCAAATAAGTCTATCAACATGTATAACTAGGGTGGAATCAAAGGATATTTGTTTATTCTTAGAAAATAGGGATCAGCTCAAGCAGCAAGCAAAAGAATTGCTGGAGTGACTCAGGAGCCTTCGGTGAGCTCTCAGCCCAGCACTGCTCAGCAGCAGCACGGGCAATGGCAGCTGCCCACTTAGGTTTACTCTCCCTTAGGATCCCATTTTTTTACAGTATTAAAAAAGCAGCTTCATAAAAGCAGATAAAGCTGAGCCCTTAGGTTTAAGAGCACAGCTTCGGTTCTTTTGGAGAAGTTTATCATTGTCCAGTGGTGACTACACATGTCCTTGTGTTTAACCATGCTTTCTGGATGTGTAAGAAAGTTAGAAAGTGGATTTTCCCCATCTTTATCTAAAAGGAATATGCCACTTTGCACACAGGGCATTAGGTACCATTCCCTCCTCCCGCCCCCCCAAGGAAACACTGCCACCATACTGGGCTTGCACAGGACAAGTTGGTGTTACGTGAGGAAGTCATTGCTCAAATGCAATGTATTGCTGCACTAGTGCAAATCCATTAAACACAGCATGAAGCTGGGTCCCCTCACTGCATACTGCTCACCTACTCTTGAGAGATATGGTAACGATAAAATAATTTACACTGGAAAAAAACACACTCATAGATGTACTTGCTAGGTTAAACATCTTTGGGAAGCAGCAAGATTTCTTTGAAGGTGCAGAATAGGCCACAGGAGCTGTATCCAGTGAGTTCCAACTCCTGCAGCTGAGCTTGTTTTCAGGAAATGCTTCCATCAGGCAAAGCCTGAGCACAAGTGGAACTACTTACATACTGAGCATTAGCTACTTGCTTAAGCACTTTGTGGGCTTGGCCTCAGATGTCTAAAATGAAAACTGTTTGGACCAGGTTCTGGAAAGTAGTGTAAGCAGAAGGTGAAGAAGTTGTTGATGCATGTCCACATGTAAATTTGTGGATGTGAATTTTTGCATTTGCAATTTTTGCCCAAGATTTCCTGGTGCCCTGTCTCAAGATTAGTTTTGCTTTATCTAGTTTGTGAGTTGTGGCCGTGTGCAGCAGTTGTCCTGCTGCCAAGCTCCCACTAAACCCCTCTTGAGCCAGTCCTTTCCACAGCCCCATATATTGCAGCTTGGGACTTGCTTGCAGGGCTGTACACTCTTAGCAAAAACAGAAAATGGGTCCAGCTGAGTTGGGTCCATTTCTTGGCCTCGAGCTTTAACCACAGCCCCCTTTTTCTCTGTCTGTCACATTTATCAATCTTCTGGCCATGTGCAAGAACAAAGATGGAAACCATTCCATGAAGAAAATAATTTATAAGCCTTGGCATTTACTTTACTCATCTTAAAACCAGCAATCACAGAATATTACCTAGGAATATTTCAGGTTACCAGCTTCTTCTCACACAGCAGTCAGAAACTAGTAAGAAAAGGACATTTTTATCAGTGGACTGTAGAGCCTCTTGCTTGCTCTCCTGGGCTGGGCTGCCTTTCAGGGCTTCTCTAGGCAAGTGTCAGCTGTCCTGTGGCATATTGGATTTGTGGCTGAGAAGGCCCAGCTCTGTCCATAGCAAAGGATCACAAAATCCATTAACATAACTTTGACTTAGCAGCACTGCTCAGTAGCTTGGAACTCTGGAAATCACGCCTGTATTTCACAACAGCACCCACACATCCTTTGTGTGGAGAAATAGTAAGTAGTAAAACACGAAGAAATAGTAAATTTCCCACTCCTGCCCCCTCTTGGGTTTTGGGTTTTTTTTTTTTTTTTTTTTAAGTAACTGATTTAATCTTACAGAGAAACCACCTAATCATCTTTACCAAAAATCAATTATTTTAAAGCCCAGATGAAGGAAACATGAACACTCATCAACAGTTTTGCAGCAAAGGTATCAGGTACAGCAGTGCTGAGATAAAAGCAGTAAGCAAAATGTCTCCTAACATCTGAACTATTTGTTTCTGACAGCTACAGCATATCTGGAACTCTGTCAGCATTTCATACAAGGCATTTTTATTTTAAGTTAATAACCTTCCAGTGGGAATTTAGTGTTCCTATGGGCTGAGTTTTATGGTTCCTTTTATAGGATCACTTCAAATTATAGGTTGGTGAACTTAAAGAAACCCCTCTAAAGAATGCAGGAAAAGTTAACGCTAAGCGGATTTAGGGTAAAATAATTATACGTAGGACTATTTTATGTAACTTTTGTGCACAGATATAAAATGAAGTTAGCTGTGCTGAGCTGCTCGTGTCAGAAGCGGCTTTGCCAATTAAGTTCAGGCCCTTGGTGAATCGATGCATACAGACATGCCTGGGAATCACCCTGACAGCAGCTCCCCTCCTTGTTAGCCTGCCTGCGGCTGCTGAAGTGGAAAGTGACTGCAGGGCCTCTCATCACTCCATTCTGTCATTAAGGGCAAAGCATCAATCCCAAGCTGGCGGGTCTCATTGGAAGGCACGGGCCACAGAACAAGCAGCCATTCACTGTAGCCTTCTTCAAAGCCACCGAGGTCCATCTCCGCAGCATTCGCTCCACGGGAGGGAAGCAAAGGAGCCAGAATCGATCAAAAACGCCAAAGAACCAGGAAGCTTTCCGGGTGTCAAACATGGCAGGTACAGTGGGGGTTGCCAAGTCTGCGGTTCTGGGTGTGAGAGAATGTGGGAATTGTTTCTCCCACATGCAGTGGGTTTGTTGTCTCTCTGGTCTACCGCTAGTGTTCAGTTGCTGCTTTGAAACTACTTGGGATTAGGGATTATTTAAAAGAAGTTAGAAAAATAATGTTTCTTTGAAAGGAATTTTAAACTGAGTGATTTCTTAAGCCAATTTAAGGCTAAAAATAATAATAAATTTTTTAAAAAGATAAAAATCAGCTAAGCAGAAAACCTCCTTTTCTCCCACATGAGATAAAATAAATTCTCATTTTGAAATGTAAGATAATTACATTAAAGCAACAAGGAAGTGATCAAAACAATGATGTATTTCAGTGGATCCAAATTAAAATGCTGTACTTTTTCAGAGTTTGTGATGTTAAGTTTAGCCCCCAAAAAATTTAGTAGTCCCAAAAGTTTTGGACAGAAGAGGAAAGCCCATTCGTTGCTCAGGATAACCACAGCTATTTTGGAGGGAGATGTGTTTCCTAATATGGAAGAAAACTCCATCAGGCATTTGAAATAGAAACGTGGCTTAATTAAGAGATACCTCAGAATAATGGGCCCTTGGTGACCTTCCCAGCAGGACACAGCACAGGGATAGCCCTGCTGAGGGCAGTGGCAAATTCCAGCTCTATTTCTGTGGGAGCATCACTGAATGAGAGGCGAGTTTGCAAGAGGTGTGAGGAAAAGGACACTGGAGAGCACAGTATCATCTTATGCAACTCACCATTGCCTTGGGTTTACCTGCAAAGCTATGGGAGAACTCTCTCCTATCAGTCTTGGTAGAACTTCCCTATATATAATCAGGTAATTCCTGTCCTAGAACTAATGATGTTTTTCTGCAGCCCTGCTATAGGTGTGGCTTCTCTGACCTGCCCACGTCTGTATTTCTGTAGCTCTCACCCAAAACCCGAGTCTCTTAAAATAGTTTTCCATGGCTTTTGTTTCTAAGCTCTGAGTTTTGCAGTTCCTCAAGCACAGATGGTCTGCAGTTTAAGTGTGCATTTTTGTGTTTGCAATATCAATTCAATTTTTAAAGAATGGGTAGCAGACAAAAGAATTTCCTACTTCTGTGAGTAGGTTAAAAGAGTTCCAAGGTGAGTAGGTTAAAAGAGTTCAGTATGGAGTGCCTTGCTTCCAGATCAGGCACTCCATACTGAGTTAAATTCCAACAAAAATGCTGAAAAAATATTTTCTGGTACCTTTTGGGTCCCCAGCTCAGTCTGTTTGTCCAGGATGGACACAGCTTTAAAACTACAGTGATAGTTGTGGTTGTTCAGATGCACGATTCAGAGCCATGCTTTATTCTTTGGCTTCAGCACTGTCAACCCTTATAAGTCAGGAGTCTGGATCCAGCTGCACTGGACAGAAGAACAGATTCCACATGATCTTAATGTCATATGTTGCTTTTGTAGGCCTGAAGGTGCAACTATCTCCACTAATGCAAGTGATTCAAAGAAAATAGGTAAAAGGTGCTTTTCCCTATCACTCCTTTCATATGTTCTCCTTTTGTATAGCAGGCAATAATCAGAGATATGGTTTTTTTGCCAATACAAGGTCAGAGGGAGCTCAGGAAAACAAAACAAAACAACACAGCAACAAAAACAACCCACAACACAAAAACCCTATTTAAAAAAAAAAGAGATGATCAGTGATGGCTCCCTCCCTGTTGGGACATTGCTGAGGGCTACAGGTGCTGGGACAGGCAGCCAGTCTCACGGCCACCTCTTCTCCCCTTGCAGAGAACAGCAGCAGTGACCAGCGACAAGCCTGTAAGAAGCATGAGCTCTATGTCAGCTTCAGGGACCTGGGGTGGCAGGTAAGGGCTGTGTGTGACCGGGGTGTGAGCAGAGGTGCCCTTGGAGCTGATACAGTGAGATCAAGCCTATTAACTAGATTTTTCTTTTTATTCCTGAGGGAAAAAAGTTGTATATTGTCTTTAGTGTGCTTAAGTCCTTCTGCAAAGTTAGGGTATACAAAAATTTATTGTAAAGGCTGGCTAGAGACTCAGCATACTTTGGTCCTTTTGAGAGACTGTGGCCCTGAATTTCCCGTGGTAGTGCTGGTTGCACATACGGCTCCATTTTCATCTATCATTCCTTTTCCACCTAGTTAAAGACATTTTAGTTTCTGAAAGCTTGTACCAGCATTTCAGTGATGGGTGAAGTGATCCTTGTGGACAACCAGGAGGACAATTCTGAAGGGATAAACAACTAAACCCTGAAGTTCAGTTACTCTATGGGCATGTTTGCAAAGTGGGATATGTCCCTCCAGGAAAAGCAGCCGCTTTAGAGGTGTATAAGATAGCAAAGGAAAGGCCAGTGTACCAGATTTTTATCTTGTAGGCCACTGTAATTGTATGTGGATGTACAAACTGATAGATTTATGTGCTGGTTTACTTTTTGTTTCACCGCACAATAATTCTGTCTTTCTCTGCAATGTAACATCTTCCATTTAATCAAGGACTGGATCATCGCTCCAGAGGGCTACGCTGCCTATTACTGTGAAGGAGAATGTGCTTTCCCACTGAATTCATACATGAATGCTACAAATCATGCCATTGTACAGACACTGGTAGGTGCACTGTACCTCCCAACACTGAGTTATATCCGATTGGTGCTACTCTGAAATAAGTTTATACACACAAAAATCTCTAAGCTAACAAGAGAAGGAAGGTCTGCATTAGCTCCTTAAGATGCCTGCAGCATCTGGCTCAACATCTGTAGCCAAGTGGCCTGAATTAATAATTGGATAGGAATTACCCTGTCTTTGCTGCGAGCATGGACATGCTCTCTCTAGTTTAAAAGGGCCCCATGATAGGCATCTTAATGGTGGTATAGTCCCATTGCATGGGGAGGAAAGAGCAGGATGCAACACCCACTATCAGCATCTCTTGGAAAAACTCTAAGGATCCACTGTATGCTGCTGCCAAAAGCAGATTTGGGGGCAGACTGAGTAAGGGGTCAGGGAATCCCCAAATCACACAGCCCAGCTGCTCTGTGGGTGTATTTGTTTTATGAAATTGTGCAAAGATGTCCAGAGAGGAGCGCCAAGGTGGCATTTCCTCATGACCAGCACCTGTGTTTAATGGGGCCATTGTGTCACCAAAGCCAATGCACCACAGCTCCTGGCATAAGCCAGAGGACACACTGGTCCAAAATACCCCAGCTGTGTAGCACTCCTAAGTGACCTGCCTGGATGCCCTTCCCTACCCAGCTCAGGTCCAGTTTAGCAGCCCAGGCTCCCTGCACACATCTGCAGGGCACAAGGAGGCTCACTCCACCTTTTTAATCTATGTCTCTCATCCTGCATGCATCTAAGGACAGCACTGCAAAAAGTATTAGGGAAACTAGAAGCATCTACACTTCTGGGGGAATAAATATCTGTGTGGTTTTCTCCTGGTAGATTGTTTTTATTTCATTTCCACCACCCCACCCCCCTCCTCAGAGGTTCCACAGCAGGGGAGGACAGGGGACCTGGAGCCCTTGGCCCCAGCTGGGTCTTGGTGCTGCCAGCCACAGGAACAGGGCCCCCCCACCCAGGGCTTATGGGATTTCTCACAAAACCTCACCCACATGTCCCACAGAGTTTATCGTAAGTGGTACTATTCTGCAGAAGGCTGACTGCTCTGACAAATGGGAATTTTCTAATGAAAACCTGCCTCACTGAAAGATTTCCAACTAGATCTGACTTGGGTGCGTGCGTCAGCCTCAGTACACTCAGGGGACATCTCAAGACATTTGTACACAAAGCCAGGTGTTCAAAACATGTCTGAGTGAGTGTATGGGACAGACAGAAGGTTGCCTGAGAAAGAAAAATCTGCGGGAGGAGAGGGGGGGGAAAAGTAAATCTTAACATGCTTCTACTTTCATTCCCCAGGTTCACTTTATAAACCCAGAGACTGTGCCGAAACCCTGCTGTGCTCCTACACAACTCAATGCCATCTCAGTGCTCTATTTTGATGACAGCTCCAATGTTATCTTAAAAAAATACAGGAACATGGTGGTACGAGCATGTGGCTGTCATTAGATTTGTAGGAAAGAAAAAAGTTATTTGTGAAGAGTGGTTTTGTATGGCTACATGGGGGAGGGGAAAAGGTTAGCACTCCAGCAACGGGTTTAAAAACTCCCAAACAGTTTTTAGGACTGGGCTTCTGAAAGTTCAGACAATGGAACAGTTTCTGGATCTAAGTGGCATTTGAACACATTTTGTTTATTACAGACAATGAGCTTGTAAACTGAAACAAGCCAGAGAAACCATTTAAAACCAAATCTGCCTACAAAATTGGCTTCTACAATACATACTTTTGCAAATGAGTCTTTCTGAAGATTGCAAACTCACCAGAGTTGGTTGTGAGTTACAAAAAAAAAAAAAATCTACCTAAGGTGAGAATGTGCTGTGACTAATAAGCTTGTGTAGTTCCTGTAACACAGTTTGCAATAAAATAAGTGAACAAAATATACCTGGAGTGAACAGGTATTTTGTTAGAGAATTATTACTTCCATCCCTCTGTTTCAATTTCATAAGCAAAAACAAAGATTAATTTCATGTAACTTACAGTTTTTAACTGTAGTAACAAAAGCTATGCCTGGATTGATGCAAATTCAAAGGACAGATCAGTCTAAGAAAAAAAAAAAGAAAAAATTTCTAATTGGCAAGCAAAAGAACTAAAGAAAATATTTCCAAAGAGCAGGACTTTTTGAGTGTACTTTCTTCAGTCAACAGAGAAGGAAATTTCCTCTAGCAAGCAGAAAGAATTTTAATTTGCTATGAACTTGAAATAGAAAAGCAGCAAAATGTTAAGAAATGGGGATTAAACCTAACATTTAGTTGGGGTATCGTAAGCAGTTACGGAGTTGTGAAAGCCAGCTAAAAATCCTGCTCCTGTCTGGAAAATGTCCATTGACTTCACTGACAGAACAAGTTCCAACACGTGGAGGCTCAAATGCAGAAGGTGCTGTAATCTGGGATGTACACCCAGCACTACACAGGCTCAGCTAGAAACAAGCTAGGAAACCTTACTTCCCAAGGTCAGTGTTTATGATAAACCCCCTGCCTCATTATTGGCTTCACCTTTAAAAAAAAAAAAAAAAAAAAAAAAAAAGAAAAAAATCCCTTTCAAAAACCACCCCAACAAGCTGGAAGCAGGAGCAAGAAAATGTCCCCTCAAGGCTTTTCTTTTTCCTTCTTTTTTAAAGTCACAGGTTACACAAACATCACACTTACGTAATTAAAACTCAATTAAAGTTGTTTTGAAGAAGAATACAAAGTAGCAGTAACTAATCACCAACTAATTCAACACTTTGGCGGCATACGCAGTGATTACAAAAGTAGGATTGGCATAAATTTCACCAGGGAGTTAAAAAAGAAAATTCTGTCCAATAAAACACCAGGTCCACAGCACACCCAGCTCTAAATCTCCAAACTTCAAAAACCTAAACTTCCAACAGCTGGGTCCAGAACATAATAAATCCCTGCAGATGGTTCTCTCTGCTCAGCAAGCCACAGGGCAATGCAGCCACAGTGGAAGCGTGGCTCTGTAGCTTGCTTTACAGGAGGGGCAGAGAAAGAAGATAGATGAATGCAACTGCCCAATTCTGGAAATCACTCATTGCTCTTCTTCCTTTAAGTCACAGATCAAATCCAGACCAGATGCCTCACTTTAAAAAGAATAAGCAAAGGAAGAAGAATAGAATAAAATACTCTCTGTGCAATAAATTGGAAAACTTGTTTATGATAGTCTAAATTCTAATCTCATCTAAATCAGTTGGTGTTTCCCCAGCAGTTTCTCAGTAGCAGGATTAGGCTCATAGGAAAGTGGAAGTTTCTCCACAGCATTGGCAGGTTTTGGACCAGGACCTTGGTGAGCAGTTGCCACATTGCCAGGTCTGCCCGGCTTCCAATTCTGGCAGCTTGAACATGTGCAGAACCAGCGTGGCCACAGCGCACAATGCTCCTCAAGTGTGACTCCAGCAAACTTCCTAACTGGCCAAGGTGAGACTCAGACCAAATAGTTAGAGCCAGCCAAATTGCAGCACAACATGTCTCCCTGGAGCCTACTGACAAGACCAGCTACGATAAACAGCCAAAACTGCCCTCAGCACATCTCTTACTCAGAGTGAGGTATTGAAATGAAGCAGATTGGAAGCGGTTTTTAACATTGTATACGTATATACACCAGTGCTTCTGTAAAACTCCTAAAGGAAGTTAAGGTGCTGCCTAGAAAGTTAAAAGCTAATCATGCCTAAACTTCCACTATTTAGTAGTCAAGGATTAGTTATTCTTCCGGGTGTTTCAGTGTTGGTGGTCGCTGCATTGGTGTATTGCATTTTTAACTTGGACCACAGTACCTTGCTGTATAGGATTCATATATTAAATATTATGTGGGGATTGTTTCTGTTTTGGTTTTTTTTGTTGTTGTTTGGCTCGGTTGTTGGTTATTTTGTTGTTTGGGGTTGGTTTTTTTTTTTTACATAATAACAGGATTTCTGTTGCTAGGCTCAACATCAGCTTCACTGTTTGTACATTTTTATGTAAATAGTTGTCACAAGTGGAAGAATTATTTATTTCCATCTCTGAATTCCTTTTCAATCACATCCAGGAAAAATTATTCTCGGTTCCTAAACACATTTGTTTCCTTATTTAAGAAGATATTTATTAACAGTTGGCAAAAATGCATACACATTTCTGGTTCTTTTCATAGCGCAGTTGTCAGAAGCCTTTTGTACAAACTAGTAAAATAAATCATTGCAACTTTACAAAAGATATCCCAACAATGTCGTGTATCTGTGTGGTTATTCTCCCTATATTCAGAGATCCTTTTTGGCTGGACAATATTTCGTCTTGAGCCTGTTTTCCTGTAGATCAGTCTCTGTGTACAGGCAGAGCCGGCACATGTCGCTATTTGGTGCGACTCCTTCAGTCCAAATACAACAGTGAGGGAAGAGTACGAAAAAATATGAATATGTTTTGCAGTCTGCAGTGCAAAGATCCATGATTGAATTATAGTGCAGCTGTCAGCAGCTGTTTCAAAGAAGCAGGGGGTAAATTAGTTCTGTTTACTGCTAACATAGTTCAGAGATTTAGTCATCCCAATAAAATTATAGAGGCACAAGAAAGGAAGAAAGAAACTCCAAAGGAACATCAGCCAAGAAGCTGACATTTTCTAATTTAGATTGTTTTAGCATATTTCAGAGATGCTGCTGGCATGAGGTTTCCTACTGTGGATACCACACCGCATTGCTATGGAGGCAGCTGAAAAAAATAATGGTCTAAATCCCCGTATTAACTAAACATTGTATCTTCAGGGCATAACAGCAATTTTTGGGTTCTTGTTTATTTTGAACTGTGAGCAGTTGTGCCAGTTTATGAAGACATATTTGCTGATGCAGAGGCTTAAATCATCAGCATTTCAGAGTTAAACTACTATCTTTCACAAGCGATTACAAATGCATAAGTAAGTTTGCCTCATGCACTGATCTGAAGTCCAGCAAACCATTAGTGGGAAGACCTTTAATGACCTAAACTGAAGCATACTCGGCTTTCGTATGCCTAGACTAATTTTAGGAGGAGGATCCTCTGTTATTTGTCAGTATGGTCCCCATTCTCTGCATTTGAACCTGGTGTAAGTCAGAGGGGGTCCCACCAAGGGGAGGAAAAAATGAAAAAAAAAAAAAAAAATCATCCTTACAGTGCCAATCTTGCAGCCAACAGAAGCTTTACCACCAGCATCAACACGTCCAGCCTTGTATCATGAAATATCGGTTGGTTTCCAGCTCTGCCACAAACACACGCAATCGCTGGATATGCTTCGAAGCAGCTTTCCCAGCCTGGGAGCCAGAACTCCATTCCCGAGCTGGTTGCAGCCTCCCCTCGGTCGGTAGCGCTACTGTGGCTTTGTCTCCTCATCTACTGTTCTGGAAGAGGAATTCTTGACATGAATATGTACGCTGCCATAAACTGGCAGGGCCATAAAACTCTAGAGAACCAGCTTCAAGATGGCTAGATTTATCTGAGTAATGACATTTTAAAGCACATTTAAAACATTTTATAGATCAGTTATTTTAGCTTCCTTTCAGGCCAAACTCTGAGGATGTGTTTGCTTAATTGAGCTCTTTTAGATCTGTTCCAGCACTGACAATAGGATCCATTTGTCCCTATGCAGAAAACTGCCTCTACTGCTGCCAATATTCATATAATAAAAGATAATGATTTAAGTAAGCTTCAGTATAATTTTAAGATTCCTGATTTTTATGGAAGTGTCAGCTGTAAAGCCTAAAACCAGTGAGGGAGAGCAGAGCTTGCACAGCGCAGCTCAGCGGCATTGCCAAGGACCACAGGATTTCCTCTGCTGCTCTATTCAATCCTTTCAGCTCTGCCTGCAATGGGAACTGACACTTTCTGGATAAGTAAAACCAAAAAGACTCATCTTTTGATTTCAGAATTTGCACTCGCTGTGTGTTTCTACCCAGATACTCTGCTTGCTGACTTCCATTGCTGCCACAAGCACATAACTCTCTGTATTCAGCAATTCCTTTGCACAGAAATTCTACCCAATTAAGCTAAAAGGAGCCCGTTTGAAGTTTTTATTTATCGGGTAATGATTGACAAGACCTTGAGGCAAAAAACTAGGAGCACTTTATACTACAGTCATTCATTACCCAAATACAAAAGCAACACAAATAGGTTATTATGACCACTTTGAGTTACTCTGGTTTAAATAAAAATATCTATTCCCTTTTTCTGCTTAATAGAGTAGAATTTGTATTCCTAAATCAGCAGCTAAGAGATACCAGAACTTTTAGATAACACACATTTAATGCACTGGTCTGTTTCCTAGCCTGCGCGCTGGTTTTCCTAGGGTCTGTTTGCTGACCAGGCAGTAGACACAGATTTTTAAATTTTAATATTGTAAGAGTTAATTTGATATGGTGAAGTTTGCCACTTTGGGACAAATCTTCTGTTTTTTCCAATTAATAGAATCCTGATGTTTTAATTAATTCCATAAATGAAGACAGCACAATCTTTAGGCAGCTTGGGTTTGGTTTTATATTATATAAATATTATTAAATATTTTTATTATTTATAAGGAAAATGGGACAAGTCAGTCAGAGTCATCAACTTCCATATTTTTTCCCATTAGGGAAAACTACTGGGGAAACTAGAGGAGAGAGGGGGCTCCAGCCTCAGTTACACAAACCCTTGAAAAGCAGCTCTGCACTTGACTAATTTTTGCAGGCACAGTTAAGCAGTTCACCGTGTATAGTATAAGGCTTTACACGGGGCTGCTTGGATTAACCTCACCCTCAAAGAATTGTCTTGCTTGTCTGCAATAAAATCCAATCCTAAGCCAGTTAGCAGCAGTATGGGAAATGGAGCATTTGTGTCTGGAATTGGGAGGGGGCGAGTGGCTGTATTCACTGCAAAGTCCAAGGGCTTGCATGTAATTAAAACCATCCACTTGCCCTTTCTAAAGAGGAAGCTGAAGCGACTCCTGACACTCTGCACTGCTGATAACTTTGGGCTAATGGTCTTATTTTAAGCAGCTCTTAAGAAAAAGGGAAGGATGCCAGGACCTCATCAGATCTGCTGTTCTTTAGCATGTCAGCACCTGTAACTCAAGCCCAGGACTTCAGGATCACGCTAAACTTCAAAGCGGCACATACAGGTTTGCAATGTCACTACAGTTTTGGGGTACACAAAGCCCGTCAGATGGATTGTGAGCCTTTCAGCCTGGATCCCCACCTTCCCCTTGTCTCCCCACCCTTCCCTCCATTGCATGATCTCTCTGCTAAGGTGTAGAGCAGGCAACGGCCAGACACTAATGGTGACACCAGCAAGGTGACCTTTGGCTTGGCTAATGAAGGCAAACAGCTGCAGACTCCTGGATTTATTCCTATGTTATTTGTTGCTGCTGCATCAGGTGCTTCATATAACATATGTGGAAGCAGAGACATTCAGTGTCTGGATTCAGTTATGAAGGGTCAGAGCTCAAAGATATCATTTCTCAGGTACCAACAATTTAAGCCATTTTGTTCAGCGTTTATAACAAGCTGTAGACAAGAGCAGAGAGGTCACTGGCTCTACAACTGTCTGTCTTGAGTAGAAGTACCAGTCAGCCTTAAGAAAAAAAAAAAAAAAAAGTATTTGGGCAATTGCTTAGTGAAAGCCAATTCTATCTAGGACGATATACTAAGTATAAAAGAACAGAGCACAATCCCATATACTCAGCTAATCCAGAACTGTAATATGAAGAGCTTTGCTCCCAATTCATTACTCGTTTCTCACAGTGATCTGCTGTCACTACTGACCTATATTTGGTTCCTGAACTACAATCAGTTCTTAAATTCACTGAACTGAGTTGTTCACCCTTAACAGGGAATGGCTGGGCTGCAGTTTTAGGACTTGGTTATTTACACCACAGTCTTACTTCATGAAACTTCAGGAGTAATTTTGGAATTCACATCAAGGAGAGGTAGGACCAGGCTTTGTGAGACAAAAGCATGCATCTTTCCAACTGTACAGCCAGGTGTTGAAATCCATCTTGCAGGTTTCCCCTGAAAACCTAGCCAGTGGTTCTGAGGAGAAGAGACATGCCACTCACCCAACTTGGAGGCTGGGCCACCATCAACTTGGAGCAACCTCATCAAGAGATCTTTTGCCTAACAGCAAGGCAGACTTTTTTTTTCTTTTTTAAATTAGAGAAATGCACAAGTGATTCCAAGTTCAGCCCCTCAGTTGTTTTGGTTTCACATGACTACTGAGAAACCAACTGTAAAAGCTGGTGTAGTTGTATACACACATACCATGCACAGAATGTGAACTATAAATACTGGCAGGGAGTCTGGTTTAAGAAGCTGTAGTTAACGTTGTGTCAGAACAGCCCTTGGAACCCCCATTTCCACAGATTCATATTGCAGGGTGTGGGGAAGGAATAAAACCGATTTTACTGGAATGGTGCCTAAAACTTCTCAGCCATAAAGTCTTTATTTATGGTTGTTACACAGCATGGAGGATTCAATTTGTCCTTTGTTATGAATTTCAGTGGATCATGTAACTGTTTATTTCCAGACATTTTTAAAAAGTTGGTATTTTTTGTTTTCAGGAAAAAACAAAGTTCTCCATAGTTCGTACTCTTGGGGATGTGCTTCAACCATACTGGATAGAGACAGTACAATGAGGTCCCAAAGTCCTCCAATTTCTTCCACTGGGCCCACAGAAAAGAATGAGACAAGGCAGCAAAAGACTTTAATGACATTGGTGTTCTCAGGGATGAAGTCTAGGCTCTAGGTTGAGGTATCCCCCACCTTCCATTGCTCAGTCATGATCCTGCAACTGTTTCAGTCTTTAATCAGGAATGGCAGCCAGCCCCTCCAAGAGCTGCTGGAGGGACTTTGCTCAGAAGCAATAGCTCCAGCTTCACAGGAGTAGGTGGAAAAGCATCACCAATTCAAGGCGTAAAGTCTTATCAGCTCTTCCCAGCTTTAAGATATCTCCTGCTTCTAGTAGCAGCTGAGAACAAGATCCTCAATAAAAAAAAAGTATCACAACCAGAGAGATACAAGTGTCTTCAGTGACACACTGCACTTAGCAGTCCAATTCCTCCGCAATGACAATGTGGAGTCACAGCAGCAATCCTATTAGCATTTCCAAAGCACTCTCTCCTCAGTGTTTTATTGGTATTAGTTAAAAAGGAAGAAGATGGTGTTTTGCATTCATTTATTTCATGTTTCTCATCCAGCTGAAGAAAAAGTCTTGGAAAACCTGTTTTTTGGGCAAGAGCTAACAGCTGCAAGTTAAAAAAAAAAAAGATGGAAACTCCTTCCTGGGAGATGTAGGAGACTGACAGCAAATTAAGCCCACAGGTCAAATATTATGCTCTCCAGATGGGAGTGACAGTCTTTGAGGAAGCAGATCTGGTTTTCTGCTGCAGCACCTCTCAGAAAATGAAAAAGAAAAACATCTCTGCTGACACTGCAGGATACTGGAGTTGCTTTTGCTTCATTTCCAGACCATGTGTCAGGCATACTCTTATGTCTCCTCAGATATGTCCTCCTTCCCTTTATGAAAAGGTGTAGAAGACCAGTGACATATTAGGTCCATGATTCATCTACCTCCTCTTAAAAGATGCTCAGCAAATAGAGAGCTGGAACAGATCATAAGGATTGTCATCACCTAGGTCAGTCAGTCCCTGGCTGATCAAACACACACAAGATTGATACTCACTTTGTACAAGCATGGCATTTATGACACTGTAAACAAGACACAATATCCCTCTTCTGCAGGCTGGGACAAATGTAAGATCTTTAGTGCCAACTGCCAAAGACCTGTGTAAGCTACAGTCTTTTCTCAAGAAGAGATGTAGGATGCTTATGTTCCTATAGCAAAAATACTTCCTAGACAAAGACATGAACAAAGGACCATGCATCTGGTGGCAGACTGGCCCTCCCATTTATTATGAGGGCAACTGTTTTAGTAGGGTTTTTTTGGTGGTTTGTTTGGTTTGGGGTTTTTTTGGAGTAAGGTTTTAAGGCTGAAGGTAATATTTCTTATTTCTCATTAGCAAAGCAACCAGTAGTGAGTTTTCCTGTTCCCACCGCTTCTTGATGGCAGCAGGGTATAGTTCTCTCATCAGTGGGGAAAGCAGTAAACTTGACTGCAGGCTACCAAGCCTCTAAGCCCCTGTGATGGCATCAAGGATTACACAGTTGAAGAATGAGTCTTGCAGTGTTTAGAAGATATTTCAGATGGCACGGAGGTCTAGTGGACACAAGCATGGAAGGAGACAACCAAGACATGTTGATGGGGAGCCACTGATTACATTGGATGGTTGCAGAGAGGAAGACCAAACACTGGGGAAGCAAGCACAGATGGTTCTTTTAGCACTTGCAAGTGAGCTAACTCGAACCCTTCTGATGTTTATTTTCCAGCCATCTTCCTGAACTGCCTGATTTTTTCCACCTCTTCGCCTGCTTTGGCAAGTCCTCACCACTGCCATCCTTTGGCTACCCTTGCAGCCATAATATCTGTATGTGTTTATATGCTTCCAGTACATGTGTGTCTGCATACAGTTATGAAAAGCAAAGCAATTTGACTACTGCCCTAAGAAATGGGGAGTTGAACCCCCATCTAAGTTTGGAAGAGGGCTTCAAATCTTCATGCAAAGACTAGAAAGTAGCACAGGGTTGGGGGGGGGGGGGGGGAGGGGGGGGGCGGGTGGGAGGGAGGGTGGGGGGGAAAAGCTAAAAATGGGGGCAGAAGCAAGATTGGGAAAGGGGTGAGGGAAGGGAGGGGGAGGATGGGCGGGGTACAGCCGGATGGGGTACAGGCAGACAGCTAGAGAGGGTACAGTCAGCCGGTGCACAGCCAGATGGGCACAGCTGGACAGTGCACAGCTGGATGGGGTCCAGCCGCACAGGTTGAGGGGGTACAGCCGGAGAGCTCACAGCTGGATGGGGTCCAGCCGCACAGGTAGAGGGGGTACAGCCGGAGAGCTCA
>JANIJG010014654.1:0-24819 GCA_024611175.1 Megaceryle torquata
TTTCTTTTTTTTCGTTGTTTTTTTTTTTTTTTTTTTTAGTTTTTTTTAATTATAATAAGTTATTTATAATAAACACAGAAAAAACACAAATAAAAAACAAAAAAAAAAAAAAAAAAAAAAAAAAAAAAAAAAAAAAAAAAGAGGTGGAACAAAAGAACAATATCATAACAGCTTCAATTCTCATACTGTGTTGCCACTGAAAAATCTCAGGACATGCCCACCAGTTTTACGTCATGAGATAGATCTAGTTTTCTTTAGAGCTATGGGTAGAAATTCCATGATAGCAGTGAAACGTTTGCTGTTGAACCCACCAGAACTCGTATTTTTGTACTGTGTGTCCGTAACACTCTAAACTTGCCCACACAAGAAAACGTTTAACCTGGATAAAGGAAAAAAGCAAGTTTACTTTTCCCATAGAAATACTGATGAAGTAACTGAACCTAAGCATTAAATGCAGCACTGATGACTAAAATTCAGCGCGAGGTTCCATTTTCATTAAGCTTACTACAAGGAAACAGATAAATGAGCCTGAAATAAAAATAAACTCAAATCTAATGCTACCACTCAATCTAATTACTAAAATTAACAGATACACAAATTATAAAACCAGAAAAAGGCCACACAGGCAGAAAAGAATGCAATTACTACTATGCAGTTACAAAAAGCATTAACACCAACGTGCTAGTTATTACAGTATGACAACTAAATATCCATAGGTTCACTGGTTATAGCATTAGAAAAGAGAATGCTGAAGACATGGCTAAGATATTCCCCTCAGGAGGTATCCCCTAGAAGACAGATGGAGGCTTTACTTGGAATAATCTTCCTTACTGAGAAATATAATACAGATTTAAAGATAGCAGTCAACAGTGTTAGTCATGATTTATGTATGTTCCTAGTAAAAAGGAATGCAATGAAAAGACAAAATAACTCCTCAAGAGCAGAATTCTGAGAATCGTGACGTTAGTTATGGCAGCAGTGGCTTTAGGTGGGCACAACCACTTTGCCTTTGGGCAAGGAGGGGGGTTAACAGTGTGTCTGTTATTGATCTAGTGGGCTGCCCTGACAAAAGGTGTGGAAGGGCCTTTCAGTACTTAAAGGGGCCTGTCAGAAAGATGGGAAAAGACCTTTTAGCAGGAGCTGTTGGGACAGGACAAGGAGTGATGCTTTTAAACAAAAAGAGGGAGACTTAGACTGGAGAGGAAGAAGACATTTTTTACACAGAGGGTTGTGGGACCCTGGCCCAGGCTGCTCTGAGAGGTGGTCACTGACACATGCCTGGAACTATTCCAGGTTGGTCAGGGCTTTGAGCAACCTGCTCTAGCTGCAGATGTCCCTGCTCGGGGGATGAACAAGATGACTTTGAAGGGTCCCTTCCAACCCAAACCACTCCATGATTCTATGGAATAAGGGAAAGAGGCTTAGCAACTAGAAGGGGAAACTAGAATGGCTTTCATGAAAATTATTTAAAAAAAATGGAATATATATAAATATATACAACACCAGTGCCAAACCCAACACCCCCTGATGGCAATTACATCACTGTCACCACTGATGCTGTGGAGCAGGCACTGGGGAGAGTCCCGGACTGGGCCCAGTGACAGATGAGAATTGTGTTCAAGAGCTGGAATCTGGTATCAGATTCAGGATCAAAAGCAGAACAGAGTCCTCCTCAGATGCTGTCCAGTGAAGAAACAAGGAAGAAGCCAGAACAGCTGAGCCAGGCTTGACCCTCCTGATCCTTCCACTTTATACTGAATATGACATCTATGGGCTGGAATCTCTTGTTGGTCGGTTTGGGGTCACCTGTCCTGTTCACTCCTCCCTGCAGGTGCCACCTTTTACTTACTACACCCCCAACATGGTGGGCAAAATCCAGCAGTGGCCTTGGTCTGCACACCAGTCCTTGGTAGTAACTCTAACCATGGGGTGTTATCACTGCCAGAAGCAGCCAGTGCTGGGAAAACAGGCTGCTAACTCCAAAAAGTGAAGTTAGTTAGAAGAACTGAGTTGAAAAGTAAAAACATTCAACAGAATCAGTTCTGTTCTCACTCAAACAAGGACACTTTAATACAAGCCACACTACCAAATACAGCAATAGTTCAGAGGAAAAACTGAGCTCAAAGAATGTCCTTCCCCCAACATCAAAGCTCTAATATTACACAATCATTCCAGTGCAAGGAAGATCATAACTGACGGGTGTCGCGTGACCAACCCTCACAGGCACAGACCGTTCAGCCAAAAGCGCCTTTGCTGGTGAACTGCCAGCTTCAGATGAATTCTTCTCCCAGCATGCCCATGCACATCCTCTTCCATCTGCAACATCCTCCCACCACCACCCATCACTCCCCCGCAGCGAGCAGCCTGCTGGTGAAGTAATGCTCACGTCCAGCACCTCACGGGCCAGGAGCGACAGCACAGGGGAGCAGGCTGCCGCTGCTGGAGAGGTTCCCTCGGCCCTTGAGGGCACCTCGGCAGCACAAGGGCTGCCAGAGTGCTCTGGATTATGTTCTACCTGCACCAAAAATCAGAAGAAACACTTAGCAGTGGGTTTTTACACTCCCAGTGGAATCATGAAAAGATGAAGTGGTGTTTAAACAAGTTATTGTCAGATCTTTCAAAGAGCCAACACCTTCACAAGCTTCCTTAACATTAAATTCCAAAAAACTCTGAGTTTCCTGAAATTTTCTACATCACCCCACCATCTACATAAATACTAATTGTCTCATAGCAGTAAATAATGAATGATCCTCAAGAATCACAGAAGTGATGCAGTTTTAAACATTTCACCCTTTCAGCCTGGCACTTCAGCCTTTCATTAGTCACCCATCTCATACGCTCAGAATAGTCACAGATCTGCACACGTGTGAAAACACTGGATTCATTAGTAGGGCTTCCACTCCCCACAACAGCTTTCAGAACACTAAAGGGATCTCTTAATTTGCTCGAGAACCTTAATTTTGCATTTTAAGCAGAGTTATGGTCAACAACGGGGACAAAATGATCTTATAATCCCTCACAAAGTCCAGAACTGAAGAAATCCTTTGAGATCCTTCCATACAATGGAAGGGGATTCTTTTTTTTCTAGTAAACATTGAAACCAGCATCTACATCCATTACAAAACAGTTATTCTATTCCAAATTACTAAAAAAACCTAGTCTGAAATCTGAAGAACTCAATCTGACAGACTGGTGAACTTCAAAAACACAGTTCCTGATTTCATACAGAAAACAGCAACACTGAGAAGTGTTCTCCCTTTTGTGCTCCAAACAACATCCTGAGCTTACTGTGGGAGCTCTTCATAATTGCAAACAAAATCTGAGTGAAAATTTGGGACGTAGAAACAAGAATGCATTTTCAACATTTTAAGACTAGAGCACAATGCTGAATTTAAGGTGTGTGAGGGCTTATCAAGACCAGTTTGAACCATTGTCACTGCACTGTAAAACAGAAATCTGTTCCAATACTTTGAGATTTTTACTACAGACAAACAGCAAGTATTTAATTCTGAAGGAATATTTTAGAATTTTTCCTGTAGTTACAGTGCTGTGGTACATTCTGGGAGACATTCAAGATTTCCATCATTGTTCACCTGAATGGGAAACCTGGACGGGATATAGAAAATGCAGGCAGTTCCAGAAAGCTCAGAGTTAAGCCTCTGAAACATACAATCGTTCAGTCTTATGTTTGTTCATGTACTGAGAAATACACTTCAATAAGGAGGACTTGAGAAAAAAACAAACAAAATGCACACAAACAAACAAAATGCACACAAACAAACAAAATGCACACAAACAAAAATATACGTGAAAACAAAACAAATAAACAAAACCAACAAACTAACAAAACCCAGTTGGGGTTATTTGTAAGCAGACAGATATTAGAAAAACCTTTAAAAAGTTTTATAATATAAAAAATAAACCAAGATATTGTCAGCATATACCAAATATAGTATAACAAAACGGAGTTTAGGTCTTCAGAAGCATTCTTAGTGAACAGAAGTAAATTAGACCAAGCAGATATTTCACCAAAAAAAAAGGCTGCCAGAGATGTCAGAGTCAGACAAGGCGTTATGGAGCACCAAAGGAGCCCCTGACGTTGGATGTGCAAAGGCAGGAGATGAACCTGCCCCACTCTCGGCTCCCAGGGACGGGATTTATGGAGATTTCCCCTCCCAGTTAAAGCCCCGCACCACCTCAATTTCACAGCAAACCTTGACAATTAGGTCACAGTAGCAACCCAAGACCAGCCTGCGAGTCCCCTGGACACGGGCGCGGTGCTGTCCGCGCAGGTACCCCCGGCAGCCCCAGGCCCGCCCCACCCCGGCCCGCCCTCAGCCGCCACCTCTACCCTGCGTCTCCCCCCTCCCGAGCAGCGGCACCTCGGGTGCCTCCTGCTCCTGGCCCAGCTGCCACCGCCGCCACCACGCCCTGTCCTACCCGTCCCAGCTGCCACCGCCACCACCGCGCCCTGTCCTACCCGTCCCTATCACCACCACATCAAACTCCGACGGCAGGTTGTCCGCCATCTTGGGAGGAGCAGCGTCATGTGGCCGCCGCTGGCGGAAATGGTAAGTCCCGCCCGCTGAGACTTCCGGCTGCCGCGAGGGCGCGGGGGCCGCTGGGAGATGCTGTTCCAGGCTCAGGGCGAGTTTCCCGCCCAACGGGAACCGCAGGGTCGCCGAATGCCGGGGCTACGGGGGTCACCGCGGCCACGCTCCCCGGGGAAAAGGCCGCTCTAGGCAGGAAGCTTTTCACCGGGGTTCCCTGCTGGGGCTTCATTCCTACGGCGGCCTCACTGGCACCGCCCTTCACGGCCCCTCTGTAAGGGAAGGGCGAAGCAAGAGGCTCGGCGGCCGCCGATCCCAGCCCGGGAGCTGCCGGCGGGACCCACCCGCCGCTCCCTCAGTCGCATCACCCACCCGGTTTCACACCCACCTCGTTTTCTGCTGATCCGGAGAATGAGCCCTTACGTTGGGCACAGGAGTACTGTGGGAAACGGCCCCTAGCACCCCTGGGTCCGCTTTGGAGACGCGGGACGGCATTCCACCCACTTGCTTAAAAAGCAAAATACTTAAACATCCATATTTTTGGTACAATTGATGTGTCCGTTCCACTGAAGTTTCGTGGGTGACCGCTTCTTCTTCAGTAAGTCACAATAGGTTTCCTTTCTCTTACCTCCCCGTGCGGATGCAGTGTTGCCAAAGCTGTTTCTATTGTTTGTTCCAGCTCGCTGATCGCTTCACTTTACCAATATAGCCAACAAAGTATTTCCCTGAGCGGTTCTAAAACTTCCCACGTGGTAATTTCTTTCTGTTATCCACCATGTTGAAGAAAAAAAGTGTATTAATTCATCTATTTCAGGTCATCAATCCCATGTCCTTCCTTGTTAATTATCAGCTGTATTAGATGTTGGGTTGTCCTTCATTCTCTGCGTTCAGAAACCTCACTATTTTTCTCAACCCATCAATTAACTTTATTCTGAAGCAGCAAGTCAGACATCAGTCTTGCTCGGCCTCTTCCTTCACCTTACAAAGAAATGAAGAGGGAATTGGGTCAAAACCAGAATCTTTCAGAGTAGCCCTCTCTGTGTTACCAGTCTGCCTGAAAGAATAGCAAAAATAGAGACATACTGGAAAATACAGCAATGTAGGCGAAATGACCTTGCACAGAAAAACTGTGCCAGAATACACTGGAAACGTCTAGAAAGTTTTGCTTTTTATTTTGCATTTAATGGCTTATATAGCTTTAAACTAATCTCTTAATATTATTCATTGTGTCTGATTATATTAAAGTCTTAACACCTTAAATAAATAATAACAATAAACCAGCTAGCAGCCTGTTAACACCTTATTACAAGCTCCTTATTCACATAGCTAAAGAATAGTGAAAATAGTATAAAGTGACTAATGGAAACCAGAGCCCACCTCAGCCCTGCGGGACTGTCAGACGTGCTAGAACACAGTCCAGCACAGAAAACAGTCTAGCAGGAAACATCAAACAAAGCAAGAACAAAAAATACACCGATTTAAACATAACTATTTGATTACTACGCTGAGAAATATTTAACAGAGAAAATTAGTAGTTATGGATTCAGAGATAAAAGTAGTAAGAACAAGTCATATGTTCCTTATATTTATGCTTTCAGCTGCCCCGCAGAGATTTAAAATTCACTCCATTCTGCAGCTCCCATAGTGTAATTCTGTTAATGAAGCTGTCATTTCTACTTTTTAACCTCCAACAACAGAAATTTAGCCACAGAATTCTCACAATGCTGGATCATCCTGACCTAAATGTCTTGAGTTGAGGAACAAAGCATCACTATATTGGTTAGATCAGATCAGACACGTTCTCCATGCGCATCCTTTTCTTACTGAGGGAGAGCATACTCATGAAAATATAATTACATTGTGAAACCCTTTTGTTACTGTTTAGTATAATTCCAGGGCTGCACTAGAACAGAGCGATTTCACCGTCAATGTCTTACTGTTTCTCAAATGCTGAAGTATTTCTCCCACCACAACATGCTGTTGTTTGGTGCTGTGAGTTCCTCTTAGCTTCATTCATGAGATGCAATCAGTGCAGTCCTGTTTCGTGATGACAGTCATTACTCACTGGACCAGAAATTCTTCTTAGTATTATTTATTTGACAAAAAAAAAAAAAAAAAAAGATTATTCAGGATCTTTAACTGCATGGCTTGTCAGCCCAATACAACAAGAAAGTATTTCTCTGGACTTTACAGTTTTAATACCAGCAAACGTGGAAGTAAACTATGTAAGTATGAGTAATTTTTATGAGAATTTCACGGACCTTGAGAAAATGTCTTCCCATGTTTTTCTCTTTAGCTATTTAATTGCAATGTCATAGTAACAGAAAGCAGCATACCCAATTCTGCATGGATGAATAAGCACATTCAATAAAGAAGATTTAACAGAGTAAATCAAACACTGGATTAAACATTTTCTGCATAACAGACCACAAAATGGGCATTCATTTTACCAATAGATCCTCTACATTAGAAACAAATAGAAATGCACACCGACGTAATTAAACTGCACATCCTGTGGCCTGATTACAGAATTTCCCTATATTTTGTTAAACTAGGTCTCATCAATTAGAATTGCCAAAACGCGTTCAGAAATGCATCCTGCCAAGACTGAATGTCATTTTTTTTAACCATTTGTATTAAATACATTTGTTTTCCTGTGTTTTGTGAAAGAATTCACAATCCTGTACATTCATACAACATTTTTAGCGGGAAGAGTTCAGAAAGACACCGCAAAGATGGATTTTCTGATTCCACTTTTGGTAGTTCTAAATACTTTTTGTGTAAGAAACCTTTCCTAGTTTGATTTCAAGGAGAACATGTCTCTTAAATAAAAAGATGGGGTTTTGCTTTATAACTTTTTATTTGGGATTTTCACAGATTCATAGAGCCACCTTTGTTACTTCAAAGTCTGTGTGGCTAGTATCTTTATCAAAATACTTTTCATAAATGCAGTAACCATAGCAAAACCCCATAAACTGTGTGTTTGTATTATCCCAAGTAGAAACACTGAAGCCCAAGAAAAAAATTAGGAAGAATCAGCATTAGAATTCTGGGGTCTCTAGTCATCTCAAGATCTAGTCTCAGGTCACTTGATCGAGTATTTCTTCCTCCAAAAACAAGCAGCAAATATGAAGTATTTGCTATGAAGATTTATTTTTTTTTTTAAGTTACGTAGTCTCTATCCTACAGTGACTTCACGTGTGAAATCTCATTATTCATTCCATTATTCACTCAACGGATACAGAATTTAATTCTACTTGAGTACTAGTTTGAATAAGGATCAGCAGCAGGATCGGGCCTATTAGCTGCTTGAAACATCTATTGAATAACCTGATTTATCCCAACTAAATGGCTCATTAGTTCAGGCAGCAAGAAAATGTTTGTGTGTTGCTGAAGTTATGCATGGTTGTCATATAGAGTTTGCTGTTACGCAAGTGTCAGTCACTCAAGCGTGCACAGACGAGATTGTTCATTAACTACAGAAACAGCCACTCTACATTCAAGCATGTTTGTAAAGAAATCACTTGTTTTCACATTTATTCTAAGCTCTGATCCACTTTTATTCTAACTACTTCTTTGCTACCACTGACTGATTTTTTCTTTCTTCTTGTGGCTTGCAGCGGTCCATCCCAGTCATGCCCAGAAACCATATTATTTGTGGTTTATTAGTGGCATTAGACCCTAAACTGCAACTTCTCAATCATATGGAGACATTTGATTCCCATGGATGAATAAGAATATTCCTTTGATACAGTAATCTTGGCCTTGGTAGATCAGCGAGCTAAACAAATTTAAACCCACCTCCCCCAGTAATAAAAGCCACATTCTCTACCTAAGGAACACTGAAACTAATTTTGAAGTTGCCTTGGTGATTAGTAAGATGTGAGTAAATTACAGGATCGTTTAGAGAGATGGGGAAAGAGAATTACATTTCTCTCTACTTCTGTAAGCATGCGAGGCAAGAAGTGTAGTTTTCCAGTCTTTAGTTAATAATAGTCTGCAAAAATTCTGGAAGTCTCTCACTGCAGTCAAAACTTTCTTGTGCAAAGTGAGCACAGAGGAGGATCTTAGCTTTGATCAGGCTGCTCTGCCCAGCCCAACAGGCAGAACATGGAAGGAAAGCTCCACTACAGCTTTGTTACACATCGCCCGTGAGTTTTATAGGCTTCCTAAAACTAGAGATGTGCAGGATGAAGGGGATCGTCTTCGCAGTAGCCCAAAAGTGCTGCTATTTTGTATGCTACAGACTAATTTTTAAGGCTCAAAATAGCTGATGAACCAAGGGTGATCACTAATATATGGCTGTGTTTATTGTTCGTCTCTTAGAGACGTGTGGAGGAAAACTTACTTGAGGAACTGGAGACCTGGAGAACTACTGGTAGTAGAATCAGACCGTATCTCAATTTCTATTGACTTAAACCCATCTTATTAGTGCATTATATGCTGCAATATATGGTGTCAGCTCAGATTTCTGTTTGCTTAGATTACTTCTCCCAGTGGTCTGTAACGGGCTGAAATCATTTGGTTTAGCAGTTGAATTATTATTGCTCTTCTTTCAGAATAGGGTGGGTGTTTTTAAGCACTGAGGCATGTTTCTAAACCAGCTTTTTACTTTCCTAATTTTCATTCTGCATCTTTCTTTTTCTTTTTTTTTTTTTCTTGGCAACAAAATGTACTTTTTAGGACTACTGAGATAGAGACAGAATGGTGTAAGTTATTTTTAAAGGACTGAAATAATGTCAATATACTTAAGCAAAGGACTAAAACTTCTTCGTACAAATTCAGAAAACAAAATAAAGGAGTTTGTGATTATGTTTTGGGTTTACACACTGTACATTCTTAAATGACTGTGTTCCTTTTCAGAAGTTTCCTTCACTTCCACAGTGGATTGAAAAGTGTTCTTTAACTAAGAGGTCCTTGAGAAGATACTGGTATTTCTGGCAGAAATCTGCATATCACTTTTTAACACTTTTATTTCAGACTTTACGCTGTATATAGAATACCAGTTCTTTCTATTCAAATGAATAAAAGAATATGAAACTTATCATCACTATGTTATCATCCTGTAAATAAAAATTTAAATGGTTCTTCAAAGTACTAGAACTCCCAAATGCGAGACTGGTCTGATAGCAAAGCCCAAAATGTGATCTAAAAATGCTGTGAATTAGTGCAGGGTATGTTATTAGAGAAAGCAAGTAACAGAACTTGTATGTACTCAGGCATACGCTGTTGAATCTCACCTAAACCAGTAAGGATTTAAATGAAAAACTGTTGTAGAATGTCTGCATTTTGCATATGTATCAAAGGATGTTTGTAGAGCTTAATTACATGTTCTAAGTGATAACCTGGCGGTTTAAAAATACTGTTTTCATAACCAATGTCTTCTGTTTCTTCTCCTCTGGTGAAAATGACATTGTTAGAACAAAAATTGATATCAATAACGTCAGTAGAAATTGGGAAGAATTCCTGAAATTGTGCCATGATAAACCAGGATGTTACAAAGCAGAGTTTAATGAAGTCCATTATCTCTATATTCCAGCATCTGAAAGTCTTGGTCAGTTGTGGTATTTCAGAAATTCCCAGATTTATAGGACTGCTATATGTTGTGCAATAACTCAGGATTAGTAAGTATGGATGGGTGTGTCTAATGCTATTCAGTTATCGCCTTGTCTCATTTGTAGTAGAACTTTAAGCAGTTTTTATTGCATAGTAAGAAGTTTTCAGACTTGTGTTTTCAGGTTTTAGGAAAAATATCCCTTTTCCAAGACATCTGGAGACTGTCGCTTATGTAAGAAAGTGATCTCTTTTCTCTGGAAATATTCCTCTTCTTTTATATATTGTGTTTCTTTTATTCATCTCTTTGGCTTGTAGCCAATTGATGAATACGGATTCTTTAACCATTAGGGCACAGTCCTACTTCATTATAGTCAACAGAAGTTTTACCATGCAAAGTTCAGCCTCTACCTCATGATCTTTTCTGATTGATTAGCAAATGATAATTACAGTTAAAGTTGAAATGTATATTGCTTGAAACATGACATAGGAGTAATTATCTCATTTCACCGTGTATACGTATATAGAAGTGTGCCCATACAAATACTGAAAAAGCAGCACTTGGGCTGGGAGGTGGATAATATGGCATGTGAAGCAAAAAAATCCCCAACCAACCACCCACAGAGTGAGGGCTGTAGTTCCTTATCTAGGAGAATGCCAACTGCAAGATTCTAGTGTATTATTTTCTTTCAAGAGTGGTATTTTCTGGTCTTGAAAATCATAAATGACACGGCTGAAAAGAGAGGATAACCCAAGACTTTTCAGTTCTGAAACTGATAAAGCTCCCTTAGGCAACTCATCATAAATATTATCATATAATTAAAAGAGTTTAAAGTAGTCCATAAAGCTAAGTGAATTGATGTGTCTCATATGCAGTATTTTTACCTAGACTTCACCAGAGAAACCATAAACAAAAGACTATAAAGGCCTCAGATGAAATGAGTTCTTGCAAGCTTGGATTCTTGTGAAGACACAGTTATCACCAAGGACTCAAACACGAAACTGTATCCAAGAGACACCTAAAAGTTAGGAGTGAATAGCGGTGAGGGAGCGATTTTCTGGTAAAGCAAGCTCTCAGTGATAACAGTGAGTTAAAAAAATGAAAGTGTAACAACTACGTTTGAAATGATGCGAGCAGATTAATGAAAATGATAAAGCAAACATTATTCTCGCTTTGAGGAAGACTGTGTTTGAGGCTGAATTTGTCACAGTTCCAGTGTGCTGGGCTTGTCAGTGCTCTGCTTGGAGCTCTGCATTAAGAGCAGAGATTTAGTTCAGGCTTTACAGTTGCAGTGGTGAGCACTTGTTAATATTATCTGAGGGTATGTAGTGTCAGTGGAGGAGCTGCCAGACTCTCTATTTCCCTCTTGAAGGGCATATATGAAAATCTGACACTTGTAGAGGGTGATTTTGGGTGAAATTTTACTTGTAAATGGGCTGTGACTACAAAGCAAGCCACTAGCTTCTGCAGCCATTGATTTTGTTCATGAGAAACAGGAATATGTGTGATCACTTCTTATTTTTAGTAAGTAAATTTACTAAAGCCATATACAGTAAAGGATTTCCCTCACAACATTCAATGAAGTTTTGCATTTAAAATACTCTCTTTAGGATTTTAAAGCCAGAGAGTAGCAGTAGCAGTCCACCAAAATCTTTAGGAAATTTGCAATGAGATTATGCTCAGCTTGCCTCCCAGAAATGCAAATACAACTTGAAGAAGTTTTGTGCTGGTGCCAGACTTTATGTAGAGATGCTTTTGAGAAATCAGAAGGGACACTCACGATTTACCATCTATTTTTCATTAATCCAAACATAGGACACTCCACTGAAATGCTAACTTTTCTTGTGCAGAAAATAAGACATCTTATTAAACTTTAATTAAATTGTATATGTCTAGGAAAGGAACGTTCCTACTGTAAACATTATGTGGGTCAGCTATATGAAAGTATTTAGTGGTTTGGTTTTTTTTTTCTAACATGTTAACATTTTAATCTGTTTTCAGGGGCCAATGCAATTGAGCATTCCAGCATATCTGCAACTGGAATTTCAAGGCAATTGCCGTGGTATTAACGTGTTCTTACGCATCCCTGGAGTGATAATGTACAAAATTAAACCAACAGGAGCTCAAATCTGGTCGTAGTCTGAGTGAGAACTTCAGGTTTGAATGTAATAAATAATGCATGATGCTAAATAGAAGACTTCTTTGTTGTTGTTTTAGTCTTAGCATCATCTTTAGGGTAGGATCTGGGCTCGGTGATTGTCAGTCTTAGCAGACGTTTGCAGCATAGATCCATGCAATACATACAACCCAGTTCTTCCATAACGTGATTTCTTCAGGAGCAGAACAGCTGATTGTTCCTCAGCGTCTGACTGTTCCTAGAACTATAACCAGCTCTCTCAGAGCACTTTTGCATCACAGACTCTCTAAGGGGAGGGAGGAAGACTCTGAGCCATTAGACTAGACTTCTGCTGTGTGCCTAAAATGACTCAGAAACTCTAAAGCAGAACTGATGGGAGCACAATATTCACTCCCCTTTTTTGTATCTACTTAGCACCTTATGACTGGCACTGCCTCCTCTGTTTGGTTAAGTAAATAAAAGGAAAGAATAGGCCACAGCTCCTCACATTCTGAGGGTGCTATATGAATATTAATTCTGTTTAGCTTATATAGACCCTTACATCGACCCTTCAGTTAAGCCAAAGGCAGATTTTTTCCCCCACTTCAGAAGAATTCTACGCCCCTGTAAATGTTGAGGCAGATTATTAGGGAGATTTGCAAGAATAACTACTTAAAATGGCCACATTCATTTTAAAGAAAAGAAATATAATTGGTATTTGCACAGAGGAAAATGGATGAATTTAAATTTTAGTTGATTATAATTATTGTCATCATAATCATCATCATTATCTTTGTATGTCTAAATGACTGATTCAAAGAAGAATTTTAACACATTTCACATGTCAGTGCAATTCTTTTCTGGTTTGTGCTTTAGTGCTTGGGGTTTTTCATTTGCTTTTTTTCAGTCTGAACTTTTTGTGGAAGCTATTGTAATCTTTTTTAAATGTTGGAAAAGGGTTTCAAAAGAAGTCAGATCTAGAAGTGTTACATCTGTACTTTTTAATTTTTTTCAAGAAAATATAATCAAACTGAACAGAACAACTGCTATGTGGATACCGCGCGATGGCACTTCAAAATGTTAAGAAAGAGATGCTAAAGTGTGAGGTTCTGGCTGAGTCTGGACTGTTTGAGCAGATAAGGGCTCTTAAACAGAGGTAATCACCAGACAAATCAGTAGGTGAACTAACTGCAGTGGTAGTGTATTCAGATGGAGATACCATTCCAAAACTGTTAATAAATTGGAACTGCACGTAGACATTGTGCTCCTAAAGATGTTCAGGGTTACTAAGAATTTTGTGGTTTAGTATGATGTATATTGATAGAGCTGATATTTCATTATGTATTTTGTGGTGGTGTTGTGACAGTAAGAAGTGGGCATTCTGCTAGGGATTCTATATTGTCTGAGTTTATCTGTATTGACAATTACCAAGAGTTCAGATACACAACTAAATCTGCAGGTGAAAGCAGTTTCTTTTTCACTGAGTTTATATCAAGCAATCAAAACAGAGATGAGCAATCGAGACTACAAAGGTCTTATACTGTGCACAGCAAAATAAATATGAATTTTGTAATTCCTATTTCCCCAATAACTTTGAAATGACTGTGAAAAGCATGTACTTTGCAACAGAGGGATCATCATAGCTGGTGTTCATACAATTCTGGGTACTTGGCATCCTCAAAAACCAGCACTTTGTTTCCTTATAACTTAATCTCTAGTGTTAATTGATTTTATTGGTTCTTTTACCCTTTAAACCATTGTTAACATGGACAGAAAAAAGCTCTTCCAAACTAAAGCTTATCTCCCTAGCACTAAATAGAGCAACAAATCTCATTCTGAGCTGTCTTACATCACCAAGCTCCACAGCAAAGTTTTCCACTGTCTATTAAATAATGGCCTGTATGGGTAGTCTCTTCCATAAGGACTAGTAAGCCGAGTGTTAAAATCTTGTTTCTGACCAAGGTTACTGTCACTCATGAAAACAATTGCTCCCTGCAGTCTTGCAGGGGGCAGAGTTTCCTGATAGTCTGTTTTCAGATGGTTTCCTGCATGGCAAGGAATTCCCTAAATAGGAATAGGGAAGATCTGTTCTAGCAGAAGCCTTGTTTGCCTTTGTTAAATTAAGTTATGGTGTCTTCATTTATTATTTCCTTGGGATGAATACAAGTATATTTGTGGCACTGCACAGAAAGGCAGGAGCAACTTTTAAAAAACATGCTTTGAGCTGTAAATATTCACAGAATAGATGCCACTGTCCAAGACAGGGACAGAGTAAGAGGTAACCTGTTGTAAGGCTTTCCCTGAACAGCCTGACAGTTGTCTAAGTTGCAGCAGGGATACAGAAACCCTCTGCCCAAAAGACAGACCTTGGAGTTTTTAGAGAATTCTGTTTCCTCACTATGTGCAGGAATTTGAATTTTTAACATATACTTGCACTGCAAGATACTGGATTCAAGTAAGTTTATCTTAATGGAAAATATCTAGCAAACCCAGAATTCCTGGATAACTTCATGCACTGAAGTGACAACAGTATGTTCAATCAACATTAATTATTAAAATAGCAAAGAATATTGGTGTCTGAAGCTCATTCTTGCTCTCTCACTTCTAAGTAAAAATTTTTTTTTTTGATTCTCAACATTTTTCTCTCATTCTTTTGCTTATATCCTTACTTGGAGATTGAACAATATCTAAAATATAAAAGAACTCACAGTCCCCAAATACTTTTTTATTTTTATTATTATTTAAAAGTATACCCTACTTTTACATTTTAGGAAGAAAAATCAGTTCCAAAGTAATATATATAGTTTAATAGGCTCTGTTTTGTATTCATAGATTTAGTGGAAAAATACAGAGGATATAATCATAGTATATTTAAAATAATGGTGGGTATAACCTAATTAAATGCTAACACAGTCCTCTAGAAAAAAATCTGAAGAAATTTATTTGCTTTATAGTCTTCCTCAGTGCAAAATACCATAAAATTCAGGGCATTGTAATACTAATGAAAGATGATATCAGTAGTGGTGGCACTGAAAGATTTCAGCATTATAAATATGGGTAAGGATAATTTTTAGAAGCTCAAACTACAGGAGGGTTGTGCATTAAATAACAATGATCACAGGTATTTCAACCTGTACTTTTAACTCATAGCCACATCATCCTTATGCCTCCCCAAGTCACCAGCAATTCCATCAGGAAGTTAATGAAGTTTAAGTATATAAAGCCAGTTTTACGTAAGATCACATATTTCTTTGTAAGTTATCAATGTATGTCACACCAACTGTGCTGTGGAAGTAAGAAAGAGAAAAAAAAAAAGTAGGGAAAGTCAAGAATGTCTCCCAAAGATGATGAGAGACACTGTTATTTTTCACTACTGTTTTTCGCTTTATCCAAAAACCCACAGAACATACTGAGAATGATTTTGAGACACAGAAGATAGGTCAGGTTAAACCCAAAAACTGCTCTTACATAACTGATCCTGATCACACCCCATATTTTTTTGACTGAGATTGAGAGAGATGGATTCAGACTCTCCAGACCATGCTTCCTTAATGGTGGTGAAACAGCAGAATGAGTGCCGGGTGAGGCCTTTCCCTCCACTTCCCCCTCTCGCTAGTTGCATGTACTTTTATATACACACACAAAAAAAAAAAAGCAAAAAAAAAGCAAAAAAACCCACCACATCAGGTTCACTGTAATTTCTTTCAACCTCCTTCAGAGTTGTGAAAAAGTCCGACCAAGAGTTTGCAGACAGTGACAGTAAGGCTGCAGGACCAGGATAACTCCTTTGGGAGTTGAAAATAGATGAGAATTCTGAAGGAAAGGCTTTCACAAAATCAGGAGCTGGTAGTTGTAAAGATTCCTGGTCATAACTTCCCTATACATCCTAGACTGTCTTCTAAAGAGTGGTTTAGGATTTTTGTTCTTCTGTGGGAGAGGGAGGCAGAACATCCTGGACTCTGCCAACTACAGACAGTATTCCAAATGAAAGTATCTACAAATCAGTTGATTTGCATTCTAAATGAAATGTCTCTAACCTTCTTAGGCTTGTGGCTTAAGGATCAAAGAGTCAAAAAGGGCTTGTATTACCTCAGCCAGTTTGGACCAGTTGCATTGATTTTTACTCGCAACTCCAGGCTGATTTGAGTAAGAAATGGCAGCATAGATTGATATTACGGTTTGGTTTTCAGAGGAAATGTAGTATTTTGAAGGCTTGTAGCGAAAGGACAAGGGGCAGTGGTTTTAAATTAGGAAAGTAGATTTAGATTGGATGTAAGGAAGAAGTTCTTTACCATGAGGATGGTAGAACACTGGAACAGGTTATCCCGAGAGGTGGTTGAGGCCCCATCCCTGGAGGCATTCAAGGTGAGGCTCGACGAGGCTCTGAGCAACCTGCTCTAGCTGAGGATATCCCTGCTCTCAGCAGGGGCTTGGACTGGATGACCTCTGGAGGTCCCTTCCAACCCAGACATTTCTATGTTTCTATGAGTTTAAAAGGCAGTATCATGGAATTAATGTATAATGCAGAATACCCATTGATGCCAATTTCTGTCAGTAAGATTTCTATCATTGGAAGACAGTAAAACTTTGAAAAGTCTGGTAGTATCTGAGGCAAAAATACCATTCACTTCCATGGAAACAGAAGCAGGCCCAAGTTCTGAATGCTAAAATACTCTCTGTGTCATGAAGTATTAAAATTGCTATTATTTCGTTACTGGTTTAGATATAAAACTATCAAAATATCTATGGAATTTTAAAATATGGTAATTTCTTTGTATTTATTCTTATGCTTATAAAAGATATGTGCTCCTGAATGATGTAAATCAATTATCCCTGTATGTGTGAAATGCTGTAACAAGATCAATGAGACCTGAACACAAGGAGGCATCTTAGGATAACAGCTGCAGATACGCGTGTTCGGGGAAAAAACAAACAACTGAATACACACCGCTCACCCTTACGCTTCTCTTCCCCCCTACCCCTGGAAAATCCCTGCCGTTATCCTTTCCAATTCTTAAGTGCCTTAAAAGAAAACTAAATAAAAGCAGATAGAAATCCATGCATAGGTACCAGCAATGTACAATAAATGGTCACTCAGAGCCAAGGTAGAGTGAATGCTTTGCATTCAGTTTTCAGATTTGGTTTTGATGGCACTTAATGGTCGGCGGATACTTACAGCCGAGTGCTCTATAGTTAATGGCTCTATGGAAATCTGCAGCTACGGATCTGTACTGGCTAAAATACATAGTGGGTTTAAGGATGAGCTCGAGATAATTACTTTCACAATATTAATAATTCTGCCAGTTGGGTTTCCACAAAGTACATTCAATAAAATACTAAAAATAATTATTCAATAAATCAATTACATTTTTGACTGAGGCTGTATTAGCTCTAAATTGTTTTCTCATTGATAAAATGTTTATGAAAACCTATTTTCATGGAAACGACTCTTTAGATTTTTATTGGAAAATGCTTTGCAGTTAAGCAGAAGATGGGAGAATTAATGAAAGGTCCACACGAGCCTTATACATTAAAAACAAAACAAACAAACATAAAAAACCTTTTTATTGTTGCTTGAAGTAGAATATAATGTCCATGCTTACAAATGCCAAAAAAATGTAAAGAAAAAATTAAATACCTTCTTATCCCACTAGATGGTGGTGCCTTCAGATTAGGGCTGAGATGCTCAAACAGACAGTATAGGAAAACTTTTGCTTTGTTTAGCTGACCTGTAAATACAGCCAGCGAGAGATGAGGTTAATCTTGTTCCTCCGGGGATATTAACAAGCATTCAGGTATAATGACTTACTATTTCTGAGTTCATACTATTGTGTTCCTAGGAGTTTGCTCTAAAGTGTGTTTTAACTTCCGTACACATCTCATAGTATTAATTTTTCTTCCCAAAGAAGAAGAAAAGGTGCAGACCACATTGAACCTTAATGATGATTGTATCTCATGTAATACAGCCTTTTCTTACTAAAGGTCCAGGCATCGCAATTTTACTGCCCTCTATCCTCAACAAAATCAAAATCCAGATTAAAGCAGCAAATCATTAGCAACAACTGCATCTCATGTTCATGTATTTCACTGAAATGATCTTAGAAGTACTACTCACATTTTTATACAGCAAACATACTACTTGCTTTAAGGAGAAAGATATTTGCACATCATTTAGCCAAAAAGTGACAGTGCCTAAACATTGAAGGGCACATCTCTTCAGTTCTAACAGTCGAGTGAAAATTTAACAAGAAAAGTAGATGGGATCTCGCTTGAGAGAGTGTTCTTGTGCTTTAACTTTCTCAGGTTCCTATAGAAGATGGTCAAATCCTTCATGCCTCGAGTGAAGCTTGAACTGTTGGGTTTGGGGCCGATCCTGGAACTGGAGGGCTTGTCTCAAAGGCTGTGTCTGTTGAAGACTGTCCCAAGAGTAGGCTCAAAATCACACTCAACTGTTGTGCAGGGAGGAAGCCTTACAAAGGCAGACTCCTGCTGAGCTGGAACATGCTGTTAGAGCATCCGGAGTATTAAATATATACCAGTTGTCAGCTGGACAGCTGTCAGTCAGACCCAGACAGGAGGTCCAAAGCAAGACCAGAGTTTCTCGTGTACGTGGTGAGCCATGTGAGGAACTCGCCGTCTGCACACAGATGCTCCAGAGAGCACTCTCCCAAAGTTGTGCAAAGACAGTGATCGGCTGAACGCTGTTTGTAAGACTTGCACTGGAAAGAGTAGAATCATAGAATCGTTTAGGTTGGAAAAGACCTTTAAGATCATGGAGTCCAGCCAATAATAAAATAATTCTGAATTGTTTTCATTTTGCTTAAATATACATTGATAGTATGAAAAATTTCAGATGAAAATGAAAAGCTGTTTCACGGATGAAGAACTCGGGTAAGATAGACCCCAATATTAGACTGTCCAATTGTTCTTTAGAAAGATGGTGTAAATGGTACAGAAAAGTTCAGCATGTCCATAAGTGTCTTGACAAAGACAGCATTAGTCAAGAATCCCAGACCTCTGTTGCAGTCCATAATTGTGTTGCTGTTGTGTATTTTGCTTCACATCACCCTGCTGCCAGGTCATCACCCAATTTAGAATACCTAGAGTCACTTAATAGCCCTCTTTCCGGCACAGTTTGATTCGTGTTTATTTGCCACATGTTCCCTTCCATTCCTCCCATTCTACTCTCTCACTTTTCAGTTCCCATGTTTGCAGCACTTACTCCAGCTCCTACTTCATTTTCAAGTAAGGGACATCAGTATGAGCAGCATCAGAGTGCTGAAACATGTCGAATTAGCATGATTTCCAAGCAAAAACTGCAGACCAAATAGTCCAGATACTTCCATATAAGAAGATCACAATCAAAAAAAGCTTAATCTGTGATGGTTTAATGAGCACCTATCAGGGGAATTCCTTTGTATATGCAGTGGACAGGGGTAGAAGAATGGATCTAGAAATGGATGCTCGGTTCTTCTGTAGAGTGTTAATTATTGTGCACGTTAGAATCTGCCCTGACTCTGTCAGGGAGAGCAGGTCCATTTCTTTCTGTCTCTGGAAAGATGGGTAGGATTTTCTGAAAGCCTGAAGAAGCCAAATTCACTCCACTCATTGTTGCTCACTACCATTAGAGGCTGAAAAGCAGCATTTGCCAAGAGTGCAAGTTCCTTTATTTGATCTTTTTGACTGTATCAGTATAACTGCCAATCACAGGAAATACCTCTAATAACTCTTCCTTTTCCTTAATAAGGAATACCACATCTTTAAAACATTAGAAACAGATGTCACTGCATTACTTCACTGCTGATGTATGTAATAGAAATGACACACTAATTAATTTAATGCAGTATAAATGTACTGATTATTTATCATGGCTGACAATAAAATTATGAAAACATTCAATTACAATCAGTGGTAATTCATTATTTATTGATTCTGCATTATGCACACATTAATACAATACATTTAATTACATAAGAGAAGGAATCATTTTTCTATTGATACTTAGACATTTAGATTCATCCATTTTATTTCAAATCCTTGATGTTTAGGTGGGAAGTTTTAATCCACAATTCCAAAAAAAAACCCCTCTACCGAAATGTCAGAAATGAATTGAGTACACACGTCAAGTACTAGTGCATCTAGAAAAATGTGGGCAATAAGAATGACATACTAATTTCGGTCTCTTCTTTTGCTCACGTCAGTGGCCTACATCTGTTAATATAATCACAGTTACGCTTTCCCAAGTAAACCGAGGCATGAAACACTCAACTAGCAAAAAGTTAATAATGTTTTTTCTTCCTTTTCTAGCCTTTCCTCAGAATTAGCAATGCCAGTGGTTTGCACGTTCATGATATAAGCTCAAAGATCAGTAGGTAAGTTAAGAGCTTTTGATTGGGCCCTGGGTAATTATTTTGTTAAGGACTGGGAGAGTATCATTGTCACAAGGACTCCAGTCAGGCTGGAATTCAGAAAAAAAATGGTGTTTTCTTTCCTTATGACCCAGGTGCGTTGTAAATGAATCTTTCAGTTCTTTTTTCATCCTTCAGTTTGGGCCCACAGTGCCCTCTGACTTCAGAAGTCGATGTTCACATTTATCCCTCCCATTTATTTTAGTGAAGATCCAAGTTCTTCTAAAAAACAGCATTTTCTCCTGTAATCTACTCACATTGGACATACCTGTAACAAGTCTATAGGAAAAATTCTTGATAGTAAATAAATAATTGGGAATCTTTACATCACAATATCTATGGAATTCCTTTTTTTTATTGTCCTACGTCCTGTTTGGCTACAGTAGACCAAGATAAAACACAAACATCACTATGGAGATTTCCAGTCTTCTAGAAACAAGATTATCATTGTTATCATCATCATTATTATTATTATCATTATTAATAATAATAAATGCCCTACTGCTTCACTTAAAAAGCTGTTATCATTTCTTATCATTGCCTCCTCCTAGTCAATTGTGTCACCCGTCATTTTCTCTGTAGGATCCCTCTGAGCCAGGAGCCACGTTGATGCCAGCTGGCAATAAGTAACTTCCAGAACACCGCTGACTGGTCCTGTCTGGAGTGACTGGGGCCTTCCTCTTGTCTCCTGTGTCAGAGAAGAGCTTTTTCACATTTCACTCCAATCGGGCATATGTAGCGATGATAAAAACAAAACCAAACAAGTATAACAGAACCTTTGCTTGACATTTTGCCATATAAACAGGCCCCATTTTTAGATGGGACTAACACACAACACGCCAATATTTGTAGAGCTGATGCTGTTAACAGAGTATTTTGCCCATCAGTCTAAAAGGAACAAAAATAATGAAACTTTAATTAAAAAAAATCTAAAATACTTATTTCAGCTACAGGGAGGTTTCCTAGTTTGTACACATTCAAATTGCATACTGCTGGACTCCATTCAAATAAACCATCTGGATACTTTATAACCGACAAGATATTACTGTATGATTGTTAGGCTCTACTAACTTTGTCTTGTCTTTAATAAAATTACAGAGAAATAATAATATTCACCGATAGGGTTGATTTGTATATGCTGAGTTGAACTGGACAGCTGCCTGGTATTAATTCTCAAACCTTGAGCATTCTCTCTGCTTAAGAGCAGTTCTTCTCTCCATGGATAGTCACCTCTCAAGGGTACTGTTTTTACTACAGCCTTTATGATTTTATATTGCTTCATGCCACTCCGACTTGCTGGGTGTTGATGCGCAAGGCTTCCTCTGGCCTTGCAAAAATTCAGTTTTATTTAGAAATATGTTTAGCTCATGGAAGACATTAAAGTCAAAAAGGAAAAAGAATTCTCACAGCGGAATTTGATTGTCACATTAATCTCAAAACAAAAAATGTCTTTAAAAGGGCAAAGCCAATGAGAAGCGTTTGATTCTGATTTATTAAATCTCCTAATAGCAATTATGTCCAGAAAATTAACACCCGAAAGTTTCTATTTGAAGTCAGTTATTTGTTATTTCTCTCATTTCCAGCATATAAAAATCTCAGATGAGTTCAGGGCTCGATTGTAGTAAACACTTTGATGAAGTAAATAGCCCCTGCCCCCCGGAGCTCCCAGTCGAAGGTTCTGAAAGACGCGTTAAGGAATAGGAGCGCCGTTATGGAAAGGTATTCATTTAAACCTAGCTTATGTGAAAATTCTGCCCTAGTTTTAGGAAGCTGTGCTCAGGGCCTAAAACCAGTGGCTCGTTTTCTTAGAACATGCATAAAATCAATGGAGAAAGTGAGGTTCCTCCAGAGTGCAACTCAGATCATTTAAGTTAACAAATATAGCGGTTTAGTTCGCATACAGTCATCTCCCCTCATCTACAATGGGATTATTACTCATAATGTGAAAATAATCAACTTTGCAGAAAGGGTGCCTAACAAAAGGAAGAAGATGGCATACGTAAGCCGTGCGATCATGGAAATAATTGAAACGCTCTTTTGATATTCCTTGTTTGGTATCCACTGGAAAAGTTTTGCTTATTCTTTTCTGCTTGCTTTGTTTATTGAATGCTTTAGGAGGAAACATGAAAAAAAGAAAAGGAGAGAAGAAGTTAAAGGACTAGGAAAGAAGGAAAGATAAAAGAAGACTGAAAAAAAAGTTGAAACAAACAGGAAAGAAGGATGGTGATACAAAGGAAGAAAAGGAAGAGTCTGGGAAAAGGCGGGTAATACACTGGGAGAAGCTAAGAAGCAAATAACCAATCTAGCCAGTGTGTCCTGGCTGCTGCCGGGTGCATACCTGCCAAACTCAACTCCTTTAGACAACCTTTAACCATCTTTTCGGTCCGCTTCTGCAAGGAGAAGGGATGGACAAAGCTTAGCAGTTCTTGTGTCAACTGACCTGGTTCACGCGAAGGGGACATGGGATCTGTCTGGTTCCCAGGACCGCTGGGTTTGCTTGTGTGCGGCTGAATGAGGTACCATATGGCGTGTCTAAAGCTGCCTTACAGTCAGGCGTGAGGAGAGGGGCCTATGCCATTGTGTCTAAACCACAATTGACGCCGCACTTGAATCTGGAAGTTTCAAGCAATTACACGCAAGACCTCCCGAGACAGGACTTGGCCTCCTGGGACCTATCTCCAACTTCCACATCTCGCAACCTCCCTCCCAACCGTGCGCGGCACACACGCGCCCCGCGTCGGTGGGGTCAGAGGGGCTCAGTTTGCTTTGGACTGACCCACTTGTGATGCGCTGCCCTTACCCTCACTGCCCCGTCACTGGAATGTCCTGACACGTTAGGGGGTTTTCAGTAAATCAGTGGCAAGTTGGATGTGTTACCCAACAACCGAGCGCTACAACCCTCTCTCCCCGCTCCTCATCTCTCCCAATTTCTTTCAGCTGTGGCAGAGCACAGGTGTTTTAACTCTCAGGAAAGTACTAGAGCGCAGCGACAGCTGAAACTACTTGGGAAAGGGGAACGGCACCTGCATTTAGAGCGGGCCTGCCCCCGCCTTGCCCTCCTCTTCCTCCAGAGCCCCGGGCCCGCGCCCGCGCGATTTCCTCCCGGCCCCGGTTGCTCCCAGCGAAACTTTCCCACCCGCGACGCAGCGAGGGGAGTTTTCGGGAGCGCGCGCAAGGCTGGAAGCGAGCGGGCTCCCCTCGCGGCAGCCCGTCCGCCTCACGCCTCCCGCCCGGCGACCCAGGTGCTGCGGCCGGCGCTGCCCCGCTCCGCCCCTCACGCCCGGCAGCCACTCGCTGAGGCCGCGCTGGCGGCGGGCGGGGCGCATTGGCTGGAGGGCGCTGTCACTCTTCTCCCCCCCGCTCCCGGCGGCGCTGGGGAGGGGTCTGGGCGCGCGGCTGGCGGCGGCCGCTGCGTGTGGGAGGGCGGGCGCGCGGCTGTTTTTAGTAGTACCGCACAGAGCGCGAGGCTGAGGCGAACCTCGGCGCGGAGCGGCGGGAGCCGGGCTGGCCATGGCTGTCTCCGCGCCGCCCGTCATTGCCGCAACTTCCAGCGGCGGCGCGGGGGGCTCGGCGGGCTTGTTCCGGGCGGACCCGCTGTACTCCAGCCCCGCAGAGTCCCCGCGTCTCACCAACAGCCTCGTCAACAGTTTCCTCTCCGCCGGCAGCGGCGGGGCCGGCGCGGGCGGCGGTGGCGGCGGCAGCGGGGGCGGCGGCAACGAGTGTAAGATGGTCGACCTGCACGGGGTGAAGGTAGCCTCATTCCTCGTGGAGGGGCAGGAGCTCATCTGCCTGCCGCAGGTCTTTGATCTCTTCCTCAAGCACCTGGTGGGAGGGCTGCACACGGTCTACACCAAGCTGAAGCGGCTGGATATATCGCCCGTGGTGTGCACGGTGGAGCAGGTCCGCATCCTGCGGGGGCTGGGGGCCATCCAGCCCGGCGTCAACCGCTGCAAGCTCATCACCAGGAAGGACTTCGAAACTTTGTACAACGACTGCACCAACGCGAGGTGAGCCGCGAAACTTCGCTCTTCTCCCTTCGCCCGTCCCGCTTCGCTTTCTGGGGGCCGGCGGGGAGCCGTGCCCGGGGGGTGGGGGGGGCGTCGGGTCCCGTCCCCTCCTCGCGGACTCCCGCGGTGGGGGGGAGGGGGTAGGGGGGGGGCGAAGCCGTTCTCGGGGGGCTACGGCCGGGCC
>JANIJG010014660.1:0-18770 GCA_024611175.1 Megaceryle torquata
GGTAAAAAGGTACATGTAAATGGACAATTTGTTTCTGATAGTGTTGTTCTTTATTAGTAACATTCAGATGTGGACATCGGAAAAAACAATTGATTGTTTTGCATGATTCCAGAATGCAAGTGGGCTTCTAATTTTAGAGAAAGGCATGACAAAGATGGGATTCTGACTCGTAGGAGGTTCCTGGGTGGAAAGGAAATGTATTACTTGGTAGGGACCAATTAATTACCTTTACATCTGTTTTCTTTATGGTATGGCCACTTTTTGTGTGTATTTTAAACATTCGTAATCAACGTGAACTAATAACTGCTTTTCTAGCCTGAGCTTCCATGTAACACAGAACACCAGATTCCACCCAGAGCATAGCTTCTGCTGTGTAATAGAAAAACTGAATGTCATTAGCATATCTTACAGAAGTATAGTTTCAAAGCATTTTAATGACAAGGAAGGCATTATAATCCTCCCCTGCATGTTACTTAATGAATCAGTTTGCCTGCAATAATGATTTTACTTTTCTGAAGACAGCGCTTAACATTTTCTGGCAGATAGAGATTGTTTTCTCCTGAAATATTTCTCTCTCACTTTATTATTTTTTTTTAAAGTCATTTTAACCACTCCCTCCTTTATGGTATGGCTTATTTTCATTCACCCACACTATTTCTGATGGTTTTTCTTTCCCTGTTTACTGGCAAGGAGAACTGCAGACGTGCAGGAGCCTGGTTGCATGGGTGGGCGGCAGCACTTGGACTGCACGCAGCCTTCTCACAGTCGGGCAGATGAGACATACGGCCTCTGGCTGAGGACCTTGAGCATGGTGACCTGCCTAGTAGTGCTTCTAGGGTGAGGAGTAGGTAATACTTTGATTTAGACCATGCTGGAGGCTTTTCAGCCAATTGACCCTTTCCATGGAACTGCCACTAGTACGGTTCCAGTGTTGGTTGAATTTGCAAAGTCAGATAAGGAGTTGGGAGCTGGGCTGGAAATGTACTGAGGAATTGCCCTCCAAAGAAGTGAGATTTTTTTTAATCCAAGCCTGAGCCACCACTAAAAGGGACAGTCTGTCTGGCCTGCCAGCCCCAGGGTGCAAGCAGGGTGTTTTCGGTTAAAGCGTGAGTGCTGGTGCAGGGCAGGGCCTGAGCACACAAGTGGTGGGTGAAGGGAAGGGCTCCTTCGGGACCAATGTGGTTTAAGTCCATCATGAAATTGCACCCTCAGATCCTGGCTATGGCACCTGCCTGTGGCACCCTCTGCTTGACTCAGTGACAGCTCTGCTCCCAATGAGGAGCAGAGGCACTTTGAACTCTGTCAGGGTTGTCCTCTTCTCTGTGATCTACCTACTTAGTGGGCGAAATCTTGAATCTCCACATTTTTCACAAGAAGAAGCAAAAACTCCAGTATGTTATCAGGGAAAAAAAAAAAAGCTTCATGTGGTATGCCAGGCAGAAATGAGATGCTGGAAAGCCTGCCAAATCATGGATTGTCAAAGAGCCCTGGTTCTAGCAAACAGTATGTACCATAAATAAATACATGTCTAAATGCATTTCAATGTAGCAGAAAGAAAAAAAGCAGTAGTGGTATATCATGCTATTGTGGAAGAGAAGAAACTTGAAGGAAATGGCCTGGTGTTTACACAGCTAAACCAAAATAATGTGTGAAGGTTGGTCAGGCCCAAATGAACCTCATAAAAATCTTTTTAGGAATTTTAAGGCTTGTGTTGGTCAGTTTGACCACGTAAGGCTTCTCTGCTTAGCCATCTTTTTTTTTTTTTTTTTGCATTGTGAATTATGTGAAAACAGGGATGTTGCAACAATCTGGGGAGACGGGGTGGCTCCAAGAATGTGTAAGGTGGCAGGTAGCATTCTATCCCTATTGAAACAGAGCAAAAGCTTCTGTTTGCTTCAGCAGACAGAGCAGTCGGCATCACCTGTTATTTTCATCAAAAGAGATCAGTTTGATTTAATCAAAATAGATTAAATCCAGGTAAAAACTGTGATATTCAGAATTTTTAAAAGTGCTTTGTCTTACCAAAAAAAAAAAAAGTCCACCAATCTTTTTGTCTGTTTTTTGATGACCAGCAAGGTATAGTCTCAAAGTGTCTGAACTTGGTTGGTTGCTTGTTTTTTTTTTTCTGCTGTTAAATGTAGCTCTGACAAAGCAGTATGAGCAACCCTGGGTATGTCTTTTGTGCACCTATCTGGAGGGTTCAAGAATTGCCTTCTTTTTGCCTTTCTAATAACTAAACTATCTTTAAAACACACCAAAAAAAAAAAAAAGAACCGTACAATGCCTGTTTAGAGTATGGCACAGTCACACATCTAAATGACTGGTAAGACAGATACAAAGGATGGAAGTAGCTTTTTGACAAAAGCTTTGATGCTGGTAATGTTACAGTTAATTCCTTCTGCATGAGTAAGAAAAATTGTATATCTTTTATTTTCTGTGGAGATGGAGGATACTGTCTTTTTAAGACTACTTGCTTTAAGGGGAATGCAGAAAGTCACTATGAAAATAAATACATTTTTTTAAAAAGGATAGAGACAAAGAATAGCCTTTTCCCCATCTGTTTTTCAGGAAACAGTACCCTTGGCATGTACATTTTTAAGGAATAGTGGTAAGGCTGTATGTACCTTCAAAAAGTGGATTTGTTTATGTTGTCCTGAAGTTCTGTGGGAGTTGCAAACAGTGGGTAGCTCTTAGAACATCAACTATCGTATGTAGTTGCTTTTATAAAGTGACCCACCTTCGTCCTAAAATTAGCTAGGTTTGGTTTTGCCTTGACTTCATCTGGTGGAAGGATGTATCATAGACTCACTGCTTTGTCACTTAAAACCCTTCCTTCTCATTTGCAGCCCAAAGTTAATCATGGCTAGTCTGTTTGTTCATATGCCAATGTGATCCTAAGCTTTTCCCTCCCTGATGTTTACCTGCTGCTAGCAATTGTGTTGCTCATCTATAAATGAACTGCATTTCACATGCTTTTATAGAGCAGAGTCCCATCTTCCATATCTTCATTAATTTTAGTTAAAAGTTAGTATTTCTTGAACATTTTAAGTACTTTTCTTTGTGCAATATATGCATCACACAGGTGTGATTTAGATTGGTTTATGATCATGGTCAACTACTGTATTTTGTTATTTTGTTTCCTTTTTTTTTTTTTTTCTGCCTTATGTCATCTACAGTTACTAATGTGCCAGGGATTGTTACTTCACAGAGCATGTACTCTTCCTTACTAATTTTTATTACAACTTGTAATAGAATTTTCAACAGTTTTCTGTAGAGAAGTACCCAGTACTTCTCTAGATTGAAGATACCACAAAACCATGTCATCATCCAGTTTCCATAGTACTTTCTGTATAAACTCATTTGAGTATTTGCCTCGTTAGATCATCTGTGATGCAGCTGTTTGAAATGAGGCTTTAGACCCTGATGGACTAGTTCAAATGGGAAGAAGTGACTTTAGAATAAAGTAGCAGAGTTTCAGTCTGCTTTGTCATTTAGCCTCAAGACCAGGCTCACTTTTTGGTTAGTGTTACGAAAACAGTATAAACATAGTCATGATATGATTGTTTTGGAGTGGGAGTGGTCATTGTATGATGTTGCTTTTCTGAGGATGCAAAGGAAATTAGGAGACATTTCCTAGTCCTTGGCTACTCATCTAACTATAGGACTACCCCTCCTCTCTTTTAAGGATCTACCATTTTATTTAAGAAAAAAAAAAAGGTGAAATGATAATGAAAAGATTACTTTATAAACCAAAGCAGAAAGTGTCTCTTTTAATATTGCTGAAATGTGGAGTGCTTATAGGAAGCATAAGCCCACAACAAGCAGTTACTGTCTCCCTCTTGCAGGCCAGGCACCGCAGTCCCGATCTGCTGGATGGCACATGTTGAACTTCATCTGTTCACTTGGGTTTCTACTGATGGAGTCCAATGTGTGGAGGAGAATGGTGCCAAACCAGATTTTCTGACACGTAGTCAAGATGTTGCCAGGGTGTGCATTTGAAGCTGTGAGCTGCAGAAGTGTATCTCACGGTTTAGATATAGCCATGATCCGATACTGGATTTTTCTCATGTAGCAAAGCTAGTAAATGCCAGGCTGGCTGCTTCAGAAATGATGTGTTGCCATGGTATATGTGCTGATAGACTATTGTTGATTAATCTTTTGACTATTTGTTGGGAATTCATTTTGTACCAGTGAATTTTAATAATTTTCTCATTTTAACTTTTGTACATTTATAATTACAGGTAGCACTTCTGCTGACACTGAAAAAGTATCCCTGACTATTGCTTTCTTGTGGGTTCACCATTTCCAGCTTGCACAGCATCACTGTGATGGTGTGAGCTTGCACATTGTTCATCTTGACACCCAAACCAGTGACGTTTCCCGACTTCTTGAATCTCAGTTACAGTGTTCTTTTGCCAGCTCTAGCACAGGCTAAGACATGCTTCATTTTTGCCCCATTCAAGGACCAAATTGACTTGTGATGCTGTGAATTCAGGGCAAAATATAGGGATTTGCAGAAAGTGATTAGCAGCTGATTAGCGGTATAAAGGACACAGGTTATTTCAAAGGGTCTGCATGTACAGTTGAATGTGTGTACTTGCCACATGAACCCAAGTCCTAGACTTTACGCACTCTTGCTGTACCTGAAATAAAAGGTGGGATCAATTCTGTTTTCTCAGAGCTTTTATAGTGAATGTGAGAGAAATCAAGAGGTACAACAATGTTCTTACTGTTTCTGTTCCCCACAGCTGTCTTTAAAGAAAAGAAAAAAAAAAAAAGGATGTTTCTTTAAATCCAAACAAGACTTAACTCTCTCTACCTTTGGTGAGGGAACCATTGGATCTGCAGCACGTAATCTTTATTCCAGTACGTGTTGTAGACTTGAAGTTTCTCAGAGTTTAAAATTATGTTTTTGTTGCTGATTTTTTCAGGAAGTTTCTGAAGTCCAGTCCCTCTGTAATGCATCCTCTTCCTCCCTCCAGTCTTATATCTCATTATTTTTCTGTATTTCCAGTGATTTACAGTCATGATTCAAATCAAAACATAATGAGACATTAGACATCGATATGTCAAGCTGTTAGAAAGACGCAAGGGAGATGGTAATTTTCAGTAATTTTAGAGTCTAATCAAGTGTGTGTATGTTGCCCAGATTACAGAGTCCTGTTGAATTACACAACTACCCTTCAGTTCAGACGCCAGTACCATTCTAGGTAGACAAATTTTAGTTTGGGCTGAAAAAAAGCCACACTTTTTTTTCTTCTGGGATTTGCAGTTTCCAAGCCACTGCTGCTTCCTGCGTTGGAGCTCTTGAAGTGAGAACCAGCAGGTGTGCACATACGTGGCGTCACAGCACAGGCATACGTACCTGCGGCACCACCAGTGCCATTGGTGCTATGGGATTGCATTGCTTTGCTCACTAAGAGCACTACCACCTCCATGCCCAACCTTTAATTATCCCTGATGCTGTGAGCATAATACAGACTTACTTGCCAGGTTGAAGTGAGACAAGCATGCCATCTTGTGAGCAGGCAAAATGGGAACAATGCGTAGGTTCTGCTGTGTGTGGATGAAGAATGTTAAAAGTATAGTAGTTGGGCATTTTTGTTTCAAAGGAGAGCCAGAGCTGCAACAACCTGGTGTGTAATAGGATGGGAAATCAAACCGATGCCTTAGATCTGGGAGTCATAAAGAGTTTTGGGGTTTTTTTTGGTTGTTTTGTTTGTTCGTTTGTTTGGGGTTTTTTGGTTGGTTGGTTGGTTTGTTTTTCTGTTAATGGGCCAAGGCTATCAAGATGCTGTGGGATTCAATGATATAAAATGTTATTTTTTAAGGAAAAAAGAAGACTTAAGCCTATGTTTGATTTAATTACTATGCTGGAGAAGAACCTAGTATCATCTACTTCATATATGAGAAGTACATATATAAGTTCTGTTTATTGCAGTCTCTGTTCTTTATGTCATGTATGCATATATATGCTCTTGTTATCTACATACAAATGGTTATACAAATGTCTTATGACATTAGGATTTTTATCTCTGTGATCTTGGGCTGTTCCCATTACTCACAAGAAGGGAAGCCACTGACAAGTTATGAAGATAATTTCTAATTCCTCTCATGTATTCTTATTCTTTAATGCGTACTGCTTAACAAAAGAATTGTTTAAGAAATGCTTAAATTTAATGGGCTCTGATTTCATCTCTGTCTTCTTGTAAAGCAAGGCATCATTGCAGCATAAATTTAATTGTACCAGATTTCAGGGGGTAAGAAATTTATAGCTAATACTAAAAAAAAAAAAAAAGCAGCTATATCTATTGTGAAACATTCTCTACAGAATTATCACAGTTTTTGGGTCCTGTATCAGTTAATCAAGTAATTTTAGAAGCTGGATTCTCTCCTGACTGCTAATGGGACAAAGATCGCTTTTGCAGTCTTAAGTTTTGTGGTTTATCAGATCAAACTATTACAGGAGTAATTATTTACTCTTGACTAGTCCCATTTTGGGAAGAATCTGCATGCTGATGTGTGGATGAAACATTTATCTCTTGAGTTGTCTGAAATAACAGTTGTGGATATTCTGAAGCTATTCCTGGATGGGAAAATTAGAAGCAGTCCTAGCTTGGATTGATTGGCATGGGGAGAGCAAACAGCAACAGATTATTGATTGGACAGCAGCTAGCTGAGCAGGATGACATGAGCTATACTCAGCCAACTGGCTTGCATTTGGCAGTCCTTCTATTCAGTTGTGGTTATCTTGCCCCATCTCTCTTGGACTCTCAGCTTCCACCCAATTGGCTGTGTTAATTTGTAGCCCGCATCTTCAGATCTCAGGTACATCCCAAATTCCTTTGCACAAGTTGCAACACTACTTCAAAGAAGGTGCTGTTGTAGCCTCTGCAAATAATTTTGGGACTTTTTTTAGGCTCCAAAATGCCAGTGAACCCAGAATTTGCTTTGATAAGTTGCTTTCTTTGTAAGTGAAAACACGGCAAAAGCTTTCCATATTTGTGGGATGTATCCCAGTGCAACAAATCAGTCCTACATTGCTGCTGGATATTTCTCAAAACTGGTGAGGTACGGGAATGGGAATTGAGGTGGCAAGAAGGCAGCTCTGAGGAGAAAGACAGGAGCAATGCGGTAAGGCTTGCTTGTGTACAGGGCACTTTGGAGACTTGAGCTATTAGTGTAATCTGTGGTTCTACCTCTATGTAACTTTTTGTAGAGAAGTTCTAGATATTTTTTCAAAGGAACATTTGGATGTATTAGATGGATGGAAAAGAGATACAGTTAGTATCCAACTCATTTCAAAATGTATCTTCAGTGGGAAAGGCAACTGTCCGTTTCTGTTTGTTCTCTGCAGACTACAGATTTCTACTCGGCTCCTGTCGGTAGTTTTAGTGCCTGTCTATACATACAGTGTGCAGATCCTGAAACCTGTGTTGTCCTTGTGTTTGTGGAAATTACACATTTAGCTCTCAGAAAAAAAAATCAATTTAAAAATATTTTTTTAATGTGTTTTATGATCATGGCAGATTGCCAAGGTTTAAATTAAATTTCCGATGTCTGTATGGTCGAGGCTAATGTGAGGGCTTTTGGCACTACCCCTTCATGCAATAAAGAATCAAAGCCAGTAGAGTAAGAAATCTTCTATCAAGAGCTGAAAGCTAGATTCATAAAATCACTTACGCAGGCATTATGAGATTTTCCCATGGAAAGTTTATGTTGAAGCTGGGCAAAAGCTGATTCAAGAACAGCATTATTTCCACTATATGTATTCATCCAGCAGTCAACAGGCTGACGCTGGCACCCCTTGGAATGCCAGTACTTGCTATGTGAAGTTGCTGCAAAGCCACATCAGCAGTCTCAAACGTCTCCTTAATCTGTGCTCTCCTTCCCCATTTCTGACCAGTATTAAAATGGGTAAAACAGAAATCATATACCTCAGTGAATATGTATGTTTGATTCTTACAACTATCTGAAAAATGCTTCTCTTTTTTGAAGCAGTTCCACGATAAATCATTACGGTGGAGGCATTCTAAGAGTAGCTTTCTCATCAACATTTCACTTCATTCCTCAGCGTAAAATGAAACATAAATGAGATAAAAAGGGTAAATAATAGACAAACCCCTCACAGTGAATCCATTTGCATTCACTTTGGTCTTTTTTTTTTATTATTTTATTTTTATTTTTTTATTTCCCTCTTCTCTCATTTTGTTTTAAGAAGGTGGCTTGTGTTTCTGAGTCTACATGAGGACCATATGATACGTGCTGCAACAGCAAGTCTTTCCTAGTTAATAGGGATGATTCCAAAGGCAAGGTAATTCACCACTGCTTTGGCTGGAGCTAATATTGGACTCCAACGTCAGTTCTCTAATTTCTGACAAATGGCCAAGATTTCTTGAATAGGCACAGCTTTCTGTTTTGTGTAGGGAACACACAATCCACTCTTTTGTTGTGGTTGCCACTGCTGTTGTTTCTCCCCCATTCACAATGGAGAGTGGGGTTATTTGTGCTGAGTGGAAAATCAGTGCCAAAATTCCGACTTGCTTATATTTAATGTAATGTTAATTTTTGTGATAACCATAAAGAGTATATGAGATTTTTGTAATACAAATCACCCTGCATCCTGACCTTCATGTCAAGAGGACATATTGGTGATGAAAGTTTTATCTGTCACAAGCATATCAAGATGAGAGTTTACTGGATGATTCAACCCAAATGTATAGAAACTGTTTATATAGAGATTGCCAAACATGTTCCATTGCTTTTCTTTTTATCTAAATTCTTGAATATATTACTAAATAAAATAGTCTGTGTTTGGAATGTATGGCTGTGGGATATATGGAAACTCACAGCATGTGGGGGGAAGAGTTGGAATAGGGAAATATAATAGTTTTGTAAACTTTATGTGAATATAGGTACATCATATATAGACTCAAGATTCAATTTGCTGATCAAAGCATCCAAATAACTTTGGATTTAATAATGTCAGCAATGAATGCTAATATATGGAAATTGTAAAGCATGGAGCAACAATAGCTAGCCACGCTTACCAGTATTACCCTGCAGCATGTAGATTTACATTTTTTTGTTTTGTTTTGAAATCACAGTTTGGAAAATGTGTGTTCTTTTTCCCTTCTCCCATACTTCTGAATGTGGGTTCTCCTGAGCAAGCTTAGACAAGATTCAAGCTAAACAATAGGGCAACATCAGAACCTTTGAAGGCTCAGTTTGGATAGGTACCCAAAGCCAGAATCTGCTTTGATGTACATGGGCTCAACTCCTGTTGCCCTTGGTTGCCCTCTCTTACCTATGTAACTTGTGTCTGGAAACCCTTGCCAATTTTGTTACAAAAAAAAAAAAAGACATTTTTGCAAACTCATGTTCACCTTCTTTCTAGTCTGTCTGGAAAATACTACAATAATGCCCTCTCCGGTGATGATTTAATATTGCTGTTTCAGGCCCAGGCTGTAGACTTCTGCCTCCTCACAATTTTTAGTTTTGATCCAGCTGAAATTTCAAGCCTGTTTCAAATGCTGGGATTTTTTTTGACTCTACTTGGAAACAGAATTATTTAAACTTTTTTTGTATGCTAGCCAAAACCATCCTTTTTCTCATCTGCCCCTCCTCTCCCAAGTAATTTTTTTGTTCAATTTGACTGCAGTTTTAGGCAAGTAAACTTTGATGTCTTGCTCTCATATCACAGGCCTCACCTGGTAGAAAGGAACAAGCACATCTCAGTTTTGCTTCTCTCAAAGTCAGTGGGGCTTTTGCCATTAGCTTCAAGGGAAATAGGATCGGTCTGTTGTATTCTTAATGCAAAAGAACAAATGAGTCACTTCTTGTATCCATACCCGACTGCTTTTGCCTAGGAGCCAGGAGGTCACCTTCATACCTCACTCTTCATCTCAAGGTAGCACTGTGCTTGCCTCTGCCAGTACACTCAATTCAGATTCAGTCCTGAGTCATTTACAAACCCTAAACTCCCATTGTCTTCAAAGGACATTTCAATTACAAAGAACACTGAGTTTACTCAGGCTGAAAAGAAATTGAAACGTACGAGATTGCCACACCTACTAGAAGAGTTTGTGGTTGTTTACTCTAAAGACAGAATGAATGGGGGGATGTTATAGATAAGCCCACAGCCTAGACGATCTTTGATTCATGCTAGTAGAAGATTGAGGGGAAACTACCCCATTTACAAGAAACAAATAGAAAATGCTTCTTTTTTTTTTTTTTTTTTCCTAGTTCATAATTAGATTGTAAAGTGAGAGTTACAAGGTACCACAGGTACTAGGACTGTTGTAATGTTCAGATAGGTATTGGAAATGGGGATACACAGACTTATTTAACAACAAAGTGTAGAATGTGAGAGATAATTAAGGGCTATAAATGTCCTTACTCTTCAGAAAGTAAGCCTCTGTCTAAGTGTTGAAGATTAGGAATGATTTATTTTTCACACAGGTAGGTGATTCTGTATCTGTCCAAAGGCAGTTGAACCTTCTTTGAAGCATCTGGTATTGGCATCTCTCCAAGGCAGAACACCAGACTAAATGGACCTCTGGTCTCATCTAATAGGGAATGTTATACAATCCTATAAAATGTAATGACAACAAATTAATAGAATAAGTAGAAGATTCAGTGAGGATGGCAGGGCTCTCATAGGAGGTGTCAGTCCTGACAGAAGTCGGTTATTTTATTGCAGTAAGCAAATCCGTCTGGATTCTCTGTGGTGCAGTAACAACAGATTGGGGACCATGCAAAGCAGCATCAATACATAAAAATTAAACTACTTTTAATACACAAAGCTGAGTTTAGATAAATGCAGAATAGAGAAGCAGAGGCACAATATTCTCTGAAAGTGTGGCCTTTTTTATGCTGTTTTGGAGACTAATTTACATACAAATAAAATGTCAGCTTATCCCATGACTATCATGATAAATTGGAGCATTTAGACTTTTGCATGAGGTGCTCTTTTTGTGCCTTATTAAGTTACAGATTCTTGGCCTTTTGCCAAGTGATAGGGTGTCTTTCTACTGAAATACATACAGGAGAGGAATATGGGCCTGGACATCAAGAGGAATCAGGTTCAGTCACCAGCTAAGAGCCCTGCCTGCACATCACCTTGAATACCCACCTTCAACACCTTGATTTTTGCATTTCTCTGTACATAATTTTATTAAAAAAAAAATGGCAGTGATACTATTTTTCCTGTTTCACAAGCTTCATTGAGGTATAACAGGTTGTCATGTTTAAAGAATATTTTTAGATGCTTGATTGGGAGCCAGAGCAAAGCGAATCTTTGCCTTCTTGGGCTCCCTCATTCTGGATGGGTGGCAGTGGAGGTCTCATAGGAGCAAGCTCTCTGCAGCAGGCTGGAATACAGAGCAGTAAACTCCCATGCTCAGGCATCCTTAAATAAAAGTCAGGTTTAGAATTCTTTGTTTTGATTGCAAGATACCGTAGTATTCCACCCCATGTTGCCTCTTCAGGCAAATCACTTTTATACTTAAGTTTCTCCTGAAAGTGTCTGTATGATTACCTCAGTAGTGAGCTTAAAATGCAATAAGTGCCTGAAGGTAGGCTCAAACAATCTATTTTGAAATTACACTCCTAAACTCTCTGAAATGCCCAAGTATCATTTTTATACCCATAGAAAAGGTTAGGTTTATTCTAGTGGCTAGATGACTACTAATATGTACTGTGCTCTGAAGCATATGGTAATAGAAAAGATCATTTTGAATTAATTTGGTGTGAAATAAGAAGAGATTTATTTGATGAGAGTTGTTTGAAGGTGATGAGACTATGTAGCTAAACAGGGTTTAAGATGTCCAAAAGTGCACCTTTAGAGATTTGAGAATAGTCAATGTTGGGAAAGTAAACATAGGTGGGAAGGAACAAGCTTGAACAGACTGCAGGTGGGTTGGTTTGTTTGTTTGTTTGTTTGTTTGTTTGTTTTTCACTTGTCTCTTTGTTGTAAACTTTGTGGAAAAAATCTGCAAAAAGCTCTTGGCAAATTGGTGATCAGTGACCGAACTGAAGAGTCTGAAATTGCAGAAGAGAGGAGGTGAAAATCAACAGTGTTTTGCTATACTACTACTCTACTAGTAGGACATATAAGGCATGATTTTCCCCTTGCATTTTCTAGATTGGTGAAGCTATCATAATTTCAGTAGAGCATGCAGAGGTTGAATAACAAGCAGATACATTTTGACCAAATACAGTGTCTGATCCTGCCAAATTTTACTGATATGAGGAGACATGTTCTCCTCTAAGCAATCTCAGGCAGGAAGGAGTGGCCATTCAGTTTTAGGACTTGTACCAAACTACATATAGCTTAAAAAGTCCTGTGGAATTAGTTTGTCACTAGCTTAGAGCTGTGATGTCCCCTGTCTTGTTCAGTGTATTTGGAGATACTGGTGTCAAAGGGGGAAGAGATGGTCTTGTTCGAAGAGGGAGTTGCTTGTCATTAAGCTTCTTTTGCCTTCCCGTGGTTTAGGGCCTGATTCTTGAGTTACGTACACAAAAGGTGGTGTTCTTCCCTTCTCAGCAGAGAAAGGTTAGGACCATGTATTGGTTGTTTTCAGTCAGGCTTGCTCTGAGAACCACAAGCAAAGCTGAGAGAGAAGCCTTGTGAAGCCTCCTGTGTGACTGTCTATAGCTCTGTGTCCCAGCTGGAGATGGTGGGGATGTGAAGCTATCTGTACGTGTATCTTTGCTGTCATTTCACTGTTCAAGTATCCACGAGGGAAAGTGGAAAGATGGGAGTTATAGCCAGTCCTGTAACATTGTGTCTGAGTCTGGGGGTAGTTTGAATCAAATGTAATCTAATTTTTAGTGAAGGCAGCAATTTTACCTGGAGTTTCCAGTGTATTTACAGATTATTATAATTTTTTTTTTCTTTTTTTTTTTTTTTTTAATGCTTAAATTAGGAAACATACAGGTCTTTGAACTGTGGGCTGTCCTGATTAGCTTGTTAACTTTATGGTTGTGCTGAGCACAGGTCTGGGCCAGCCCGGCGGGACGGGCTGTGGCGGAGGGCTGGGTGTGGGGTGGCTCCCTGGGGATGGAGCCCGCCGCAGAGACAGTTTCCCAGAAATTCGCTCTCTCGAGACAGGAGCTTTCTGGCTTCGGAGCTCGTGTGCCATACAGCTGCTCGATTGTTACATGGAGAGCGGGGAGAAGGCTCCAGATCGGTTAGGACTTTATGTGCTTGATAGAAGCCGACACTTTGAACACTTAAGGGCTTTTTATATAAAGCACAGCAGACAGTCTTTGTAGCCTATTTATGTGTAATAAGCTGGGTTTTGTTTTGTGCCTTGTTTTTTGTTTTTTGTTTTTTTTTTTTAATACTGTGAAAGAAAAAAAAAAAAGGAGAGAGAAATTAAAACCACAGCAGTATTTTCCCATGCGGCTATAGTGAGTATCCTGCGATCTCACATGATGGGCTGTCCTGGTGGGATGGAGTGTGGGAAGGTGTCAAAATATGTCTCTCAATTTATTTTTTTTTTTGTCTTAAAAGGGAAAGCCAGATGAGTGCCAAAAGCCCTGTTCTCTTCTCTAGCCCTGCAGTAACAAACTACATGAGTGTATGTTATTAAGATGATAAGATTAAATTTCTAGCTACTAACATGCTATCACAACAGCAAAGGGGGAAAAAAAAGATCTTGAAAAAATTATGAAAATTAGTCTGACGGTCTCCTTTTAATAATAAGATCACTCCCAACCCCAACAGACAGTGTAGGCTGGAATTCCACAGGGCTTTTTTGTGGTCCTAATGATTTTAATAATACTTTGTGCTATGTAGCACCTTTCATTAGAGGATCACAAAGTTCTTTACAGTCACTAATTAATTAAGCCTCACAACACTCCTGTGAGATAGGTAAGTATTAGACATATATTAAGCTGAGACATTGAGAGTTAATGATTTTTTTCTGCATTATTTTGGCAAAATGATTGATGTTTAAGCGCCGTATGCGTGTTTTATGTCTGTGTGTGGGTGTGTAATATATGTGAGTGTAAAAGTATTAATTTTACTGTCCCTTAATGAAGAGGACCTACTTGAGCCTGTTGAATATAAATGTGTATTTTCATTTAATTTTTGTTGCTGCAGCATATTGATTTGGAATATCACAGCCTTCATAGACCCTTGACTCAGTTTGCTTTTTGTCACCTTGTGCATCTAGCTGTACAAAGATTAGTCAGTGTCATCTCAGAAAATTCAAACATCTTTCTAAACGTATAGTGCTGTTAAAAAGAGCTTGTGACTAAGATCTGACCTAAACCTGCAGCGCAAGCACAAAGCAACAGCCATACTGATGCAATAGGCTTTGATGACAAGTCATCATGTTCAATAAAAGTAATGAGCAACAACAATGACCCATTGCAGGAGATGATGATCAGCAGGTAATTAGCCATTATCTTCCACCAGGCATAAGAAACTATTGATTATCAGAATTTGCTTTTTCTTTTTCTTTTTGAAAAGAAATACAGGAGTTACTATGGTAATTCATTATCCAGAATTACAAACTGACTTTAGGAGCTTTCCACTTCCAGGGATAAACTGATGTGAATGATTATTGAACAGGAAAGTATGTATCTTACAGATGCATTAACTGTGGAGAGTAGCCTTGGCTGATTTTGAGGGAAACTATATATAGTTTCAGTATATCGTTTTCACTTTAAAATAGGTGAGAGTGATCATATCAGGTAAAAAAAGAAAACCCACATGGTTTAAAGGTAATTTCAGTGTAATGGAAATAAGATAATAAACCCTGGATTACAGAGCCCAAAGACAAGTTCTGCAACCTGGGCCTTATCCAGGGTTCCTTCAGTTTGAGAAGTCTTTTCGCTCACATCATGCTTAGTAATTGTTTTATTTTGTGAGTATCACCATATCCAGTGATGAAAAGGTAGCTCAGTCCCAATGGCTGTTCAGCACTCAGCCTCTTTACTGACACCCACCAAATGTGCTTATTATGTTGATGGCATTTTTGAAATGTGGGAAGTTGCCCACTAGTAATGAAAGTAACACCACTAAATTTGTTTCAAGTGAGATAGGAGGCACCCAGCAGATGGTAACTTCCAATTGCTGATGTCAGAGCCTGGATGTGAACGAGGTATTTTTCTTCCATTATCTATCTCATTAGGCTAGTCCCCTTATTATGGATAATACTTGTCAATATATGTGAATTTTTAAGGCACTTTTATTTTTTTTACAGCATTTATCCATCTCATCTTGAGCACTTACTGTAGACTTGTTCTGAACTTGGTTTTTGTTGAACATCACCTCTTGAGATAAATTTTGTCTGTGTGTGTGTGCACGCACAAAAACATGCCTGAGGAGAAGGCAGCTATGGGATTTCTCGTGCTTGATGGATGTAGAGAACAGCAGACACTATTTGAACAGTGCCCACTAATGTATGTGAATGTACTATAGACATAATAATGCCTTTAAGTAAAAAACATATTTTGAATGCATAATTTAGGAAGGAAAACCTTTTTTTGTTTTGTTTTGCAGATATACAGATCAGCTCTCAAAATGTCTTCTGTGTCTTCCGTGCATCTTCTAAGACAATTGCATTAGCCCGCCTGCTAGTTGACTAATAGAATTAATAATTGTAAAAAGCACTCTAAAGCCACATGCCTTATGAAGTCAATGCTGGGTATGATTTTACAAGTATGTGATCCATTTTTTCAAGTGAAATTGTTAACTGAAAACGTTCTTGGCACACAATAAAACATTGTGCAATCTGTTATTTGTCTTAGAGATAATAATTTCAGAGTGGCTATATTCTTTCTGTATCTAACTTATGACTTGCTAGGGGATGGTTTCTTCGATTTAGGAGTATTGCAAATGTAGTTTTATTTACATAATATGTATCTGAAAAATGATAGTGGTGGAATTTCAGTGACAAAAAACCCCCTATGTCTTTTCTTACCATCCCCATGAGTGGATATCAAGCAAATAAATGACAGATGTTTTTTTCAAAAGCTAAAAGAAAAAAGAGGCGAAAAATACTTTTAAATTCAACTTAAGAAAGTTTTTATATTTAGATCAATGTTATCTTACTTCCTTTCTTTCTCCAAGTGTAGAATATTGCATGAAAAAGCTCCATTAGATAGATAAGGGGTTTTCTTTCCTGCTCCATTAACACACAGACTTACAGATATGTCAGGAAAATTTGAACCAAAGGATCTGGATCTGGAGTACTGTCTAGTTAGAGTGTATACAGTCCAGACTGTTCTGTTCTTTTCTTTATAGGGGCTTTTTTTTTCTATTCTTTTCTCTGACTCTCTTCTGTCAGTTGCCATGAAGATAGCAAATCTCTAAACTTTCCTTATCTGCCAAAAATATCTGTAACAAAAACATTTTAAAGCATTGCATTTAGTCTTGTTTAATTTTGACTGAGGTAACAGTCATGATGTTTAGTTTCTTGATTTCTGACTTTTCTTCACTGCTCAGTCAGGACTCCTTTCTCTGTCCTGTCATTAATTGCATCTAAACAGATATTATTTTAAAATTGGGTTTGGATGTGTAACCAGGAGAAAAATACAGATTTAGCTGAACACCTACCAGAGATGCTCACAAATATTTTTAGTGTGTGTTAACCAAGAGTATTCATGAAGTCCCAGAGGGAAGCAGTAATGCTAAAAAGCTGAGGACTATCTTTATACCTTGAATTGTGTGCATGTGCATGTTGTTTTGGTGGGCTAAGTCTGTATTGTAATAGTTCACTTACCACAACAGGAAATCTTTCTTTTCACTTAGTTTGGAGTGACTTAATGGTTCAGAAGTTATTGAGGGAAGAAGGGGGAGAAAAAAAAAAAAAAAAAAAAAAAGTAAAATTACGCACATCCACATTCTGGCAGGGTGGGTTGCAATTAAAAAGAAACAACTTGGTTCCCAAGCATGTGTGTCTTCTAGAGTTAGGAATCACAGTAGGTGTTTAAGAAACCTATTAAGACCACACGGAGTGTCAGTATTTCTGTAAGACGAGCTGGCATTCTGTGTGAAAGCTATCTTGCTGTAGCCCATGCTGCCTGTGGATCAGCTCAACCACAAAGACAACAGAGCCAGCCCAAGACACAAGTTGAACACTTCCCCTAAGAAGTTGTCTGTTTTTATCAACATACAGCGCCCTTTCATGTGGAGCAGATGTAAATAAGAGGATGTACAGATGCCTGTTCTTTTATTTTTAACCTCTGTCCCCAGCTGTACTTGTCAAAAGTACCGTTTTGAGAAGGTCATCCACGGCTTTTAAAGGTCTGGATACAGCACCATTTGGAGCGCATCAGTGCTGCTCCCAGAATCACCATGTGGCTCTCCCTTTGCAGAGCAGTATATATCTCCAGTGCCTCCACAGGCGCCTGGCCGTGGCTGGTCTGGGAATGGGGGCTCAGGCTTGAGTCTGCAGCTCACATCTCATGTGTGGTACTGCAGGCTGTTGCCACTGGACCACACACAACGTGGCAAAGAGAAACATCTATCGTTGTATACAGCGCTGGCAAAGATAAGAGCATAGAAAAAGTTGTAGCACATCTGTCTTCTGCCCATAGCTAGCATGTGAACACAAATGGATCAAACCAGCTGGTAATGAATATCAAATCCAGAACAACACTGGAGAGTGCAGGGAAGTTTCATATATATTTTTTCTCTAAGTAGGCTGGGGAAGGTGAGGATTTGTGGTGGATGAGGAATTTGGCATAGTACCCGCATAGTCTGATTATTTGTTCTTCCATAAACCCCTGTTCAGCCAGCAGCTAACTCACAGGTGGAAGACTTTTCCTTTCTCTCTGATCCTTATTACTGTCCTGTCTCAGCTTTCTTCAGAGGCTCCTGAAAGCGTTCTTGCAGATTTAGCAACAGTGGCTATGTCTGCAAGGAGGACCAAGCAGTGGAAGGTTCAGCTATTTAGATTCATGTGGATTCCAGGTGTTTTTGGGGTAGATCCCGACTCAGCCACACAGCAATGTCAAATGTCTGGATTCAGGCCTGTAAAATTTTATTGACAATGAGTTTCCTAATAAAGTTAGTTTCTCTTTGTTTGGCAAATAGAACTAATTACATGAATAATGGACTGTGGGGCCAGACTCTAGAATATCCATATAATCCTGCTTGAAGTTTATGGGCAGTTGGAGGGGGAGCTTTTGCTGAAGAGAAACTGATACCTGCTTAGGAAAAAACCTTTATCTGAAGCTTCAAGTTACTTACTCTCCAAAATCTGTTTACATCCTAATAACTTGTTTAAGTTCTCCTGATTATGACTTTTAGGCATATTTTTGCAAAACTACATTATATGTAGTTTTACAGTGTATGAACATTAGACTACAAAAGTTTACTTTTCCCCTCAGTTTTAAACAAAGTATTTTAAAGCAAGTGTTCATTTAAAATTATTTCTGCCAGACTATTATGTTCTGAAAACATAATGAAACCTGTAATTCACTCACTCTGATGACAGTGTTTTTGTAGGCTTTAAAGTTCTCTTTTTAGTTAAGTTCAGTCTCAGGGTGATCATTTTTTTGAATGTAAAATTCCAGTTTTCTGCACAGTCTAAAAACCTGCTTGACAAAAATTTTCTTGAAAAAATACGTATTTATACAGTTCAGAATGCTTAAAAAAATGCCAGGTTTATTATCTGTTATATATCTTGAATAATTCTATAGGTTGTTATTTCTTTTCTCCCCTCCCCTTCCCCCCCCCCCCGCCCCCTCTCTCTCCTTCTTTTCCTGTCCTTCCTGCCTGTCTGTCCCCTAACCATCTTCCGTGAGCG
>JANIJG010014660.1:18870-54162 GCA_024611175.1 Megaceryle torquata
GTGTGATCATTTTTTAAATGAAAAATTCCAGTTTTCTGCATAGTCTAAAAAGCTGTTTGACAAAAATTTTCTGGAAAGTTGGTGTATTCAATGTAGTCATATAGTTCATAATGCTTTAAAGGATGTCAGGTTTGTAATCTGCTATATATCTCGAATAATTCTATAGGTTTTTTTCTTTTTTTTTTTTTTTTTCTATTTTCTTTCTTTTTTTTTTTTCTTTTTTTCTTTCTTGTTTCTTTTTCTGTGGTAGATATGGTCCGGAAAAAGAACCCCCCTCTAAGAAACGTTGCTAGTGAAGGTGAGGTACAGACCCTTGAGTCTACAGGTACTGAAAGTGAAGAGTCTGGAAGGAAAAAAGAATTTTCCGCAGAGCAGATGCAAGAAAACACTGACCAGGGTGATGCGGCAGAGTTAAATAACAAGGAAGAACTTTGCACGCATGTCCAAGAGCCATCTTCCAGCATTAAAAAGGACTTGAAAAGCTCAGTGCTGAGTGAAAAGGCTGGCTTCAATTATGAAAGCCACAATAAGGGAGGAAATGTTCCATCCTTCCCTCATGATGAGGTGACAGACAGAAATATGTTGGCTTTCTCATCTCCAGCTGTTGGGGGAATCTGTGAGCCCTTGAAGTCTCCTCAGAAATCAGATGCAGATGACACCCAAGATGTGGTCTGTACCCCGTCAGGAGATGCAGCAGAGACGAATGAAGAGCATCAGATGTCGCCAAAAGCTTCAGATGAAACAGTGCAAGTGCAAAGTGGTCAAACTGATGGCCAAGGCTCAAGCCCGGTCCCTATGGCCTCAAAAAACCCACAAGTGCCTTCAGATGGGGGTTTAAGGCTGAACAAATCTAAAGCAGATTTGTTGGTAAATGATAACCCAGATACGGCGCCTCTGTCTCCAGAGCTTCAGGACTTCAAATGCAACATCTGTGGATACGGTTACTATGGGAATGACCCCACAGATCTCATCAAACACTTCCGCAAGTACCACCTAGGCCTGCACAACCGCACCAGGCAGGATGCTGAGCTTGACACTAAAATTTTGGCTCTCCACAACATGGTACAATTCAGCCACTCCAAAGACTTCCAGAAAGTCAACCGCACTGTGCTTTCAGGGGTGCTGCAGGACATCAATTCCCAGAGGCCTGTCTTATTAAATGGGACTTATGATGTGCAGGTTTGTATTTTCCCAGCCTTCCTGCTTCTGCTAACTGCCTTCTCAACTGCAAAGTCAGTTATTTGCAAAGCCTCTCCTACCTACGTAATTAGTGTATTTCACACAACTTACTTAAGCCTTCAGAACCATTTTGATCTATTTTGTCAAGACTTTCTGCAGGTCTGCTGACCATCTTCTACAGTAGGGGAGTGCTTGGCTTTTTGACCAGTGATATATACGTGTATGAGTTAGTGTGGTAATCAATAGCAAAAGATCTTACTCAGCAAACAGTCAGATTGCTGAATTGTTAATCATATCTGAAGGATTTACTGTCATGGAAAGAAAAGAGCAAATAGTAATGAAAAATAACAACCAGATAGACAAAAGACAGCAGCTGGAAATTAAAAATGTAATCCTAAATTATCATCTGCCAGGAGTCAAGATTTGGCTTATTGATTCTTTATTAAGATAAAATAAATGGCAAGTCTTGGCAGCTCTAAAGCTGTGTGGTGCCAGCAAAACAGGATACACAATGGGTATTTAAAACATTTCAAAAAGTAACAGTAATCCACACTGTCCTTCATGTTAGTGAGACTGTTGAGGAAAGGACTGTTGCCTCAGTCATTTTCTTGTCTAGTTCAAGCAGGGAAAAACCTGCATATACTTCCGTAAAAATTTTTTTGAAAAAAATCTTATTTTTACCATGAAAGAGTGGACTGAAAAGCTCTTTCATGGAGTAGTTGTTAGTTTCTTTTTGGCTAATATGTCATTAGTTTAAAGGACAAATGAATGCTGCTTTAAAATAAATCCATTCATGAGTGAGGTGAGAGATGCAGTGTGGTACTTCAATACAAAAATTTAGATTTTAGGGGGAAAAAATACTCCCAAGTAACAAAGTTTGCATACAAAACAAATTCAAATGTCCTTCCAGTTTGAAGTGTATGTTTCCATACATGATGTCCAGCCTGATAGTAATCACAAGATAAAACTCCAGGGTATGTTAAAACAAAAAGGTAGAAGATATTTAATAATGCTTGCAGAGACTTTAACTATAGGAAAGAATTTTTTCAAAACAGGTTAAGATGGCTAACCTCTAACTTCAAGTAAGAAGCAAAAACTGGAACACAAGTCAGGAACTTGATGTTTTTAAAGTGATTTAAAATTTTACTCTTTTTTCAGAAACTCTACAACTTACTTCTTTGTGGAGCAGCAAATCAAACTAAGGTCGTTACTATGCATAAAAGCTGCAATCTTTGAACTGCTGTCTTATTAAAAGATCACTTCACTGTCTTGTGTCAGACACTCTTTCCTGTCAAACTGTGATTAGAAAGCAAATACGTGATTTAGTTAAAAGAGGTTAGAAGTGAATAATGTCAGAATGTGAAATGATGGCTTATAATTAGCACATAGCATGATGTTAATACCTGGATTTCCTGCTATAGTTTCAGTTTGCTGACTCCAGGGACAGCATCTTAGAGCAACTGATCCATGCTGTCAGGAAGACATTCAAACTGGAACAGCTCAGGCATACAGTATAGAGGAATTTGAGTTTCTAAACACACTTTCATTTCCTCCAAACAATTGTTTCGTTAGGTCCTTAGTTATTTATAGGAAAGTTTATGCTTGATTAGAATGAGCTGGACACTTTTCCTATGCAGTGCTTTCAGAAATAAAACAGATGTGTGAGCTATCTCAGTTTGAACTGATAGAAGTAGAAATAAAACAGCTGAACCTAGACTATACTTGTCTACTAAACCCTGGCAGTAAGATACTGCAGGGGAGACAAAAAGCTGTAGGAAACAGCCCATAGATAATCTGTTTAAGATTTTTTTTAAGTCTTTTCTCAGACAAAAAAAAAATATTTCCAAAATAGAACAGACAGCCTATACAATGTTGGCAATTTATTTTAAAGAAAAAAAATTGGATCTGGAAACATAATTTTTAGGAGTGCTAATTTTCCCTGCCCAATTTGGGAAGAGAATGTTAAATAATCTTTTGTGGCAAATGCCGTACTTCATCACTTGCACATGCACCAGATGTTGATCCAGAACATGTCAGATGATAAGTAACTGATTAATATTTTTATGCTTTCTCCTCCCCCATTCCCAATACAGAGCAGCTTTGTAAGATTCATAAACACAGTAAGGGAACATTTGAAAATCCCCTTTTCACCCACATGTGTTTATGTTGCTACTATGTACATTTTGAAGGAAATTTTTCTCAGGCATTTGAACAGCTGGTATCTCCTTTTGCACTGAGGGATCATTGATTTGAGCTCTGGTTAAAATTGGTTCACTCAGACTGCTGCTTAACACAGAGAGGGAGCTGAACCTGAATAATTGGTTCATCTAAGCAATATTATTTTGTACAGGTACTGGGCTAAAGGAAAATAATCTCTTTGTAATTAACTTGAAATAGTAGCAAACGGGGTTTAAGGTCTGATTTATTGATCCCTTTGTACTTAACAAACTGTTCTGTTGTAGCTGGGGTGGAAGTTATTGATGGATTTATGGTCTCAGGGCGGGGAGCTGGGCACAGAAGTCAGAGGATGAGGATGACTGACTTTGATATGGCTCACAGTTGTTCAGAGACCACAGTATACAAAGATTTGTAGTAGTGAGGGATGCTATTGAGTCCCATAGTTTGCATTTCTAACAAAAGCAAACACAAAGCAATAGAAAAATGTCTGAGTGTGGAAAAAACCCAATCTCTCCTATCTGCAGGTAGGCAGGGATGGGTCCCTTTGCCTAGGGCTTGGAAGGGAGAAATCAAATGGATTTTTGGACTTATACCACAGAGGTGAAGTGTGTCCTGGAAAATTTAACCCTCCTTCCAAAACAAAACCACCGCCCCGGTACAAACCCTGTTTTTTTTTTTTTTTTTTTTTTTTTTTTTTCTGTAATGCAGCCAGCACATCAGTAGGGGTACACATTTGGCTTCACATCCAGGTATGCACATGTTGGGACTGTGTAGTACCTGAAGAGGAACTGTCTGGGAACTGTGTAAATAATCAAAACTTTCTGCTCTCACTACTCTGTAGATTTTTACTTGAATATTTAATCCCTCAAGGTTCTTTCATCTTCTTAGAAAATGTTATTTTGTTTTGAAAGTCTTTTGCACTCTTTGCTCCATTTTCTTCCTCAGAGGTTTTTGATTCATTGAATTATAATAAGTTCCATAGGATTGGGTAAAATCACTGAGCTTTTTCTGGGAGATTTATCTTGCCAGAAAACATTTGCTAGCACATCTCTGAATTCCCAGAGAATGTGTTAATCAGCTTTATTGTTTTTATCAGAATAATATTTGAAGTGAGTTCAATGGATCAACTTTTGTTGATGTCCCTGTATATGCCTACGTATGGCTTTATGGATGTGCCTAAAGCAGTAAACTTCCAGTCTGGATCTAAAGACACAAAATTCAGATGACTAAGTTAACAGCTATGATGCTGAAAACCATTGCTATGCTGCTATACGATTAAGTCTCCTGTGTTTGATATAATGACTCTTTAATGTATATGGGAGGGTCTGGAGACAGGCAAGTTTGTGACAAGTAGGCAGGAGTATTTTTTCAATCCCCGATTTTTTTTATGAGTGGTGAGTGGGGTGGTTCAACAGAAAGGTTGGAGAGTGTGGTCTTCCACTTACCAGTTAAGGTGCCCGGCGAGGGAGAAGCAGCGGGCTTGGATCCCCTCTGACGGAGCGAGGAAAGGAGCCTACTTTTCCTGTTTCCTGGACAAGTGTTCAAGCCATTAGGCTATTGTATAAAAGGGAGCATGACCCCATTTCCTGATATGTTTTAAAAGAAAACAGTATCCCTCAAAGAAAGGACAGAAATGTCTGCATTCAGGTGAGGGTTTCAGATGGCATGTCCCAAGGGAGAAGAGTATTCATGCAGCCATGAATAAAGACATATTGCAGTGCTCAGCAGTTCTTTCAGTTGACTCCAGGCAGCTTCACATTGTGTGTGCTACCTTTGAGAAGCTTCCTGCTCAGCATGGCCCTGGTTCTGGAGCTTATTGTCACAAACCTACCTCCTCTTATGTTCAACCATTAAAGAGATTCAAACTCCTTTCTGAAAATACTAAAAAAATATATTTTTTTCTTTTTTCTTTTTTTTTCAATCCAGCCCTCTTATTTTGATTATTTTATGGCTTTAGATGCTAGACTGCCATATCAGATAAGAAGACAAATTTCTGAAAAGCCATCCAAAAGTTTCTTTATATTGCAGTGAGGGGTGGGAGGAGAAAAAAAAATTAAAAAAAGTATTATATTATCTAACTATCCCACATGCTAATGAGAGATTGCTGGTAGATTTTTTTTTTTTTTTCCTTCTATGGTTCTAGACATCCAGGCTGCTCAGTGTTCTAGAAAGTGGCAGAAGTTCCCACACATGCAGGGTGTGTAAAGCTCTTCCTTTTGTCTCCTTTATAAACCAGTGGTGAGCTCCATGTGCCTACACAAAGTTATTCATGTGTGGGTTTTGGCTGTCTGGATTTCAATGTATCAAAACTGGCAGGTTTTCTGTTCTCATGTTAGAAGTTTGTGACTAGTATAAGGTCTGGTCTAACTAGGATTCAGGTGAATAAGAACCAGTGTTTTTAGTAATAGTGTCTGCTTTTTATCCTTCACTCTTGCATTAGCAGTTTGATCGATTATGAAGCTGTGAAGACAGCAGTAAAAAACCTGTAGGGGTACAGATGTAATCAGCATCCCTTCTTAAGTTAAAGGTTTTACTGTGTATTTTTGGTGGATTTGGCAAAGGGATTCCTACAGATAATGGTGAGAGTCTAGACTAGTACAGCATTTACTTCTGTAACAAATGAAATCTTAAAGTTCAGGTTGTTTATTGAGTGGGCTTTCTACAAAGTGTCAAAAAGTTGAAATAAGCAAATGAAACTATGTATGTGAATGAATTTAATTTTCCTCACATGCTTAGACAAATGGATCCAAATTTTATATTGTTGGTCTTACTGACTTTAGTTCAGCTGTCCATAAAACAAGAATCATGTCTAAATAGACTGAGCAACTGTTGCTGGATATGATGTATCCTGATCTTTTTGAACTAGATTGTGTGGTGCTATATCTTGAAGGGTGTGCTAGAACAGAACTTGCATGAAGGTGTGATGTCCCAGAAGGCCCTTTTCATCTGTCAGCTGCATTGTGGACTCTCCCTGGGGACTTCCCTGCTTAAACTGAAGGCTGTCAAGCCCTCTTGGGTGTTGCACCTGCATGTGTGCATACCTGTTTATTTTGAGTCTCATTTCTGGGTCATGATCAGGCTTGGAGACTAGAGAGTCACACCTCATGAACACAGGAGTCAGTCATCTCTTTTAAACCACAGATAGGAAAAAGAAATGGGGGCAGGTGGAGAAATCAGTGGTGGTGCAACAAACACATATATAGACATTCATATGCATATACTTGTGTATGTATGCATATATATTCTGCTTTTTCTCATACATATCTGCATACATATATAAAAAAAAATATGTGAAAAAGCACCTGTGGTCTTATGGGCATCTAAATTCTATATTGACTATAGCTCATAAATAATGATTCATATTGTTCTATGTAGTAGAAGTTCTTTATGTAATTTCTGTGGTGACATTAGCAAGTTCACTATTCTGAATGATGCAGTGATTTACAGCATGTCAGCAGCTAAATAATAAGTGCCTGGGAACATTCACTTGCTCTGTGACAGAAATGAGCTATTTTAGCCTTCTTTCAGTGAGAAGTAGTCTACTCTCAGAGCATTCATATGGGCAGTTTCTGTGGAACAACTGACATGATATATATTCACAGCCTTCAAGGCAAAGTTGTTTATGTGTTAATATTTCTCATCTTTATGTCAGGGGTATCTGGTAGTGTTTTAAGAGAGGTTAATGAAGAAAGTTGGTGAGACTAGTAATAGCCAAGGATATATTTAAAATATATATATATATATGCTAAGCTAGCCCACAGAAATTATGAGAGCTCAAAAAATAAAGTTGCTGGGGAAAAAGGAGAGCAGCTAGCTTTTCTTCTGGTGTAAATCAGTGCAAGTTTGCCTTGAAGTCTGTAAGGCTGTGTGAGTTTACAGTAGCCAAGGAACTGTCTGGTAATTTTATCTATACAGAGAGAAAATAGAAGGGATGGTGCTTCTTTTAGGTGTAGATATTAGTCTACTAGCATTAGCTAGCAAATGAAAGTCTTAATTCTGTGTTCCTTTTGTTGTTTTTGCACATCTGGTCTCCTGAGCTTAATTTAAGTCCTGTTATTGTTCTGTCACAGTCTTTGTTTTAAAAATACCTTCTAAGTTCTAATGTCAAAAACCATACTGACCTCAATGGCAACAGAATAAATCTTGAGAAGAATACACTCATCTTGAATGAATGTGACCCAACAGTTTGCTTTCTTGTTTTGGTAAGTACGAATAGAGGACTTTGCCCTGAGTCTTTGCCTCACTTGTGCAACATAGTTCTGTCTTCCTATAAATTAATTACAGTATGGTAAATAGTTTTAAGAATGTACGCTGAAGATTCTCCTAGTTTCACATGCAGAGAGCAAGAGAGTGAGAGGGAGTGAGTTCTCCATAGCGGAGGTTAGAGAACTGGGTGGTGTTACACAAACTTGCATGAAAGCCAGGAATCTGTTCTGGCCTGCATGACATGAAGAACTTCATAAATGTGGGATGGTTAAAATGTTCTGGATGCTATATTGCACAAAGCAAATGAATAAACAAGAGCATTAGAAAATATTTTAGGATTAGAAGATTAAGAGTAATTGGCAAAGGCAGACTGGATGGCTCAGGAGATTGGTAAGGGATCTGGAGCCTTTCACCTCCCGATTAGCCAAAGATGTAACCCAGGTAATAAAAAAAAGATTTATTAACGTTTGATGTACCAATGCAGATGGTTGGTCTAGTTTCTAATCAGTAGTTACAGAAGAAGCCAGGGGTTGAAGACAGCTATACCCCGTGCATGTAAGCCTTGCAGTTGAATCTCTTCAGTTGATACAGGCCCTGGTTTCTGCTTGTAGAATTTTCTTAATGAATTGTATGATTACAGGAGCTGGCTTTTTTTTTTTTTTTTTCCTTTATAATTTTTTGTAAGCAGTATTTCTAAACTGCTTCAGTGTAGTAAAATTTAGAATTGAACTTCAAAAAGGAGGTGGGAGAATAGGGTAGCATTTGGATCAAGGACTGATTAAATAGAAAAGACACTTTTTAAAAAGTACAGAAAGCACCTATCCTTGCCCAAGTCCACCTCTTCAATGAAATTACTGTTTTCGGTCTGACTAATTAAGGCAATAGAGACATCTCTATTGGAAACATATAGTACAATTACACAGCTTTGTTAAAGTACTTGCCAACATGCTTTAGAAAGTACGTCTTGAAACATCGTCAATTATCATGTTATCTTTTCTCTTCTTTATGGCTATTTTTGGAAATGTGCATGGTGTATGAAGAGATAGACTAGTTGTATTAACTCATGAACTTCAATCTGTGTGATAAATTCTTTCCCAGTCTTACAGATTTTTATAATTTTCCCTGTTAGTGAATTAATTTAATCATTAAGGGCTTTGAGTTTCAGGGAGTCTTATTGTGAAATCCCAGACTGAGACATGACTTTGAAGAGCAATTTTTGAAGAATGTCAGTGGAATCATCTCAAGCACAATGATGGAGAACCCTTTCTAATAGCTCTACTTCCTTTATACAGCATAATAATGCCAATTATATTGCCAGAATTCAGGTGCTGCAGGAGTAAGTGATAATCCCAAGGTCTCAGAATCAAGTGACAGTGAAGGAAAGAGCAAAGTCATGTTTCCACAATCCAAACGTATGCCTTGTATGTTAGGTTCCCTTTAAAAACAGAATGATGAAGATTAATTTTCTTCTGTGCTTACTGAGGGAACTGTTGTTGTATAAAGGTGCTCTTAACATTTCCAATGCAAGCTGTACCTGTACTTGTGACTGCCAGTAATTATATCATCTGGCACTTTGGACTGCACTGCTGTAATAGAATTGCAGAATTTTAGTGTTGATTTTGTTTATTTTGTTCTTTATGTTGGGGAGAAGTGTCTACTTAAGAAAATATAACTCCATCAAGGCAAAGCAGGGGACTGGGTTTTGCTGGGATGAGAATGAAATAGGGGAATAAATACACTTTCTGATACCACACAGAAATAGAGATACTGATTTCTAGGGTATATGGATATATATTTTCCCCTTTCTTCTCTTCTCTTTTATTTTCTTCTTGTGGGGCAGGTCAAAGTGAGCCAGTGAAGTTTAGTACCTGTATCTTATATACAATATGTAACTGAAAAACTTGAAGGTCAAGACTTGAGCAGAATGCATGAATCCAAATAGTTCTGCAAATGTGTAGGCTTATTCCAAATTTGGCTGGCTGAAAGCTGAAACAGCTTCAGTTTATACTGTCACTTCAAGTGCATCTCCCAGCCTTTTTGCCAGTTTCTTCAGTTCTCTTTACCTGATGACCCCCAAGGAGGCTTTCAGAAGGATTTGTTATTTGTGCAAAATGGCTTCAAAAGCCATTAACATTAAGATGACCCTGTGTTACCTTTCAGGTACATGCTTTCCTAATTGCACACACTATTTTGAATTGTTGCAGAATAGTCAGGGAAATGCTAGCCCAAAACCTGGTAATCGGTTACATTCCAGTGCTGTAAAGATCATGTGTGCCCCTTGTATTGTAAGAGTTTAACACAAATAGTGTGAAAATACTTGTGTTTTATCCTCTTGTGATGCAGAGAAGTCTTATCAGCTTGGGATACAAATTTGCTATGTAGGCCACTAAGCAGGATTAGTAAAAGTTAAAGAAATTATGTGATTTAGAGTTGAATATATAAAATGCTAGTACTTTTTCCAGTGTTCAGAAATACAATTAGTTAGCAATGAACAGCAGCTGGTATTATTGTCACTCACAGTTTCTAACTGGTGTCTACACAGTGTCTGCAAATAGGTTTGTTATGTGTAGGCTCTGTGGATGGACAGCTGAGAGTAATGGATGTATTTACTCAATAGAGCCACTTAAGGTTAAGCATTTTGGTTAGTTTTCTGTGTGTGCATAGAACAAACATAAGTGTCTAATTAAATGAGCAAAACCAGATCACCTTGCAACTTCTGCAATCACACAGCGTTATTTTCTGTTTACCATAATTCCATCAGTGCTTTCTTCAAGTTGTCTTTCAACACCATGAGACTTTGAACGTGAAAATAATGTAGTGGATGGGGACCTGAAGTGCCAGATACTGTGAAGCAGGCCCAATTCCTACTGTAGTCAGTACATCAGGCTCAGCATTGCTTTGTGTCCAGTTCTTGTACCTGCAGTACAGAAGGTTTGTTAAAACATCCCTCTTCCAAAGAGCCTATTCAAAACCAAATTTATAACTTGATATCAGAACTTGGGAGCTCCAGTTAAGTAGAAATGTTATTACAACTAAGTCTTAGCCATTTGGCCGCCCAACTAACCATTGATTGCCTAATGAGATACATTTCCTAAATAAACAGAAAAAAAATTCAATTCATTTAATAAAAAGTTTTAACCAGTGCATGGGAATTGTGCTTTCTAAAAAGAAAAAAAAAGAAAAAAAAAATTGGGGGCCTAATAGCAGTAGTTTATTATAGCATGATTTAGCAACTCCTTGACTCGTTATACATGTTCAGTTCTGATGGGATGCAAAGGATAGCATCTCGTTCTTTGAGCTACATGGCTAAAAGGCATTTGTATTTTATGAATTTAAAAATGTTTACATTTCATGCTCTCTGTATGTCTGAGTCTTTTCGTATGGTGATACTGAATGAGCAATGATCACGTTTTCTTTGTGGCACAGCTGTTGAAGAGAAGAAAAATAATCACACCATTTGCCTAATGCATTAGAAGTGAATCCTGCAGAAATGTAGTAATACACTTACTGGCTGGGAGAATGGAAATCAGACCCTGTGTGGAAACTTTATATTCCCTGTAAGGCATCTCTTGGGTGTAGAGATTGAGAATGTGACACAAGGACATTCTACCCATGTCCTTGGTAGAGTGATGTAGATGGTGTAGTGGCGGATGATGGCAAAGGAGTCTGTGGAATTCAGGTGTAAAAAGGAATTATCTTTTGGATGCCATACACTACTTGCTATTCAGGAAAAAAAGCAGTGGTGACATTTTTGTCAGGAGATTCTTTCTTTGGCCTTGGAACCAGTTGTACAGGAGCAGCAAATCTCCCCCTGATGTCACGAGCAGGTGTGGTGCACTCCTGGGAAGGGCAGGCCTGCCTGCTATGAGAGCACAGGGTTTAATAACATAAGCTCTGGAAGCCTTGTTTCCTTCCTGCAGACCATTTTGCTCAGAGATCATGAGAACAGTTAAGTAGACCTGCCTTTTTTTATTTTTTTTTTTTTAATTAGTGATGTCATGGACTTAGGTGTGGTAGACTTCTTTGCCACATGCCATTTTTCTACTGTAGTTTTTCCATCCTTGTTTTACTAAATTGAGCTCTGTGCATGACAGGAACAGAAGATTTCCTTGGAGAATGTCTGCACTGAGTAATGCTTGAGAAAACTGCCATTCATTTCAAACATCAGCCACTGTTGGCTGTGTTAAAACTCATGCTGGCAGACACTGGATACTGCTGAAGGATATAAGAACTAGTCATACTGCAACATAGCAAACTGAATTTGTTATTCTAAGTTTTGTTTGCTGTCATTTAGAAAGCAATTCTCATGGACTATCAAGCATGTATATGATCCAAACATGTAAATGTATTGACAGAAAAAGACTGAGGGCCTGTTCTTTTATTCCACACCTGGTATAGACTCCCAGCAAAGATTCCTGTCAAAGAATTCAGGAATATGGGAACTGATTATTAGATCTTCTATCAATGGCATGATTTAGTGATTTAATGAAGGAAGAAACAGTCCTATCAGAGAATGCTGAGTAAAGATCATGTTGTATTTGTGTGCCTCAGTTCCCCCCCCCCCCAAATATATTTATTATTCATATGGAATATATAGTCAGGTATGTGAAACATTTCAGAATCTTCAGCAACAAATGCTGCAGATATCAGAGGGTATATGTATGATATCTTACTACATTAGTACAAATGAAAATAGTGGTGATGGTTAATGAAAGAGGCTTATGAATTAGTAGCTCTCTTTTTTTTTTTTTTTTTTTGGTCTTCCTTTCCTTCTATTTGAATAATGTACAGTGGAGCTAAAATGAGTTTATTCTTTATTCACAGGTTACTTTAGGTGGAACCTTTATTGGAATTGGGCGGAAGACTCCAGATTGCCAAGGCAACACCAAGTACTTCCGCTGCAAATTCTGCAATTTCACCTACATGGGCAACTCCTCCACTGAACTAGAGCAACACTTCTTACAGACTCACCCAAACAAAATGAAAGCAACCCTTCCCTCCTCTGATTCTGGTAAAACTTCAGAGAAAAACTCCAATAAATCCAGTCCTACTCTTCGACCATGTGATTCTGGAGACTTGGGGAAGTGGCAAGACAGAATCACTGTAAAAGCAGGAGATGATACACCAGTTGGATATTCGGTGCCCATCAAGCCAATAGATTCCTCTAGACAAAATGGTACCGATACAACCAGTTACTACTGGTGTAAATTTTGCAGTTTCAGCTGTGAATCGTCCAGCTCATTGAAACTATTAGAACATTACAGCAAACAGCATGGGGGAAGCCAGGCAGGAAGCCTTCACCCAGATCTGAATGATAAGCTTTCTAGGGGATCTGTCATTAACCAGAATGATCTAGCCAAAAATGCAGATGGGGAGTTAGTGACAAAGACAGAAAAGGGTGTGAGTGTGGCAAAAAAGAAAGACTTGACTAGCAAAGGAGCAGAGGACAGCATGGTGACAAGCTACAACTGTCAGTTCTGTGACTTTAGGTACTCAAAGAGCCATGGCCCTGATGTAATAGTGGTGGGCCCACTTCTCCGTCACTATCAGCAGCTACACAACATTCATAAATGTACCATTAAGCACTGTCAGTTCTGTCCCCGAGGCCTCTGCAGCCCAGAAAAGCACCTTGGAGAAATTACTTATCCATTTGCTTGCAGAAAAAGTAATTGTTCCCACTGTGCTCTCTTGCTTTTGCACCTGTCTCCAGGGGTGACAGGAAGCTCTAGAGTCAAACACCAGTGCCATCAGTGCTCATTCTCCACTCCAGACGTGGATGTTCTCCTGCTCCACTATGAGAATGCACATGAAGCCCAAGTGTCTGATGTCAAACCAGAAACAAACGCCCTGCCAGGGGCAGAGGGCCTGCTGACGCTCAAGGAGAACAAAGAACACTCATGTACCAAATGTGACTTTACCACCCAGGTGGAAGAAGAGATTTCCCGACACTACAGGTACAGTGAAGTTTCGAATGATTAACGATAGGAACCCAAACAAACAGCCCTCCCTTAGTTCCTTAATTAAATGTCACCATTCTCCAAACATGTGAGGAAACTGGAAATCAAAATATGAATGCGTATAGATATAAATCTTTACAGCCAGAGTCCAATCCAACATCCACTTTGTTTTGGAAAACCACCAGCTAAGTTGGTGGATTTAATTATACGTTTAAACCTGTGCAAAGAAGAGGGAGATTTGGATTTGTGTGCAGATGCTGAAGTTCAGCATACTTGAGGTTTGGTCAACTATTTTCCACCCAGAATCTTGTAGGTACTATTTTAGTTTAGGCTTAGACTTAGACCAGAAAGCTGGCATCTTCATTCAGGAGGGGAACACAAATGGCTTTACTTTCCAAGATAGACTATGAATCCTTTCATGCTCGTAACAGTGCTTCAATGTACTACCTTTTTGTAGTATTTTCCATTCCCAAGTCCAGCAACGCAATAATTAGTTTAAGAGCATTCCACTGCTGTTTTGGTGTTGGTTTCACACTGGGAGCAGACACTCTTTTGGCTGTTGATGTCATCCCCCAAGATCCTTTTGCAGATGCTTATTTTCGTGTTGCTGGTTTACAGTGTCATTCTATTTATTTTAAATGCTAATGTTCCTTTTTGGAGGTGGATACAGCCAGTCTCCTGACTCAGTCTGACACAATGTCATAGTGGCAGCCAACTCCCTGCTAAAGTTCTTGGGTCAGTTCCTGGGCTGTTGTAAACTGGCAGTCCAGTTTACATCAGAGCAGGAGCTGGCTCTTGAGCTTTGTAAAGAACAACAGTTATGTGCCGCTGCAAAAGCGATGTTAAATATTAGAAAATCATGCTGAATATGTTAATAGTTAAGGCTAATGCGTCAACAACAACGGAAAACTCAGTATCTATCTCATCTAAAAGATCTTTGCATGGAAGCCAGCTAGAATGAAGACAAAAGAAGATGCATTTTCAAAGCTAAAGCTTTGTTAAGAGCTCAAGAAACTGTGCCACGTTTAATAGATTCCAAGACATCCAAAATTAACAAAGGCAGACTGGGGCATGATACTTAATAGAGATTAAAGCTGGGGGCATCCAAATGTTGCCCAACAGAGGGCTGCACTGGCAATGTATCAGGAGTCTATTTAAAAAAAAAAAAAAAAGAAAAAAAAAAAAAAAGAGCAGATTGCTCATCTTTAATTTGGAGCTTGGGCCCACAGAGGATTCAGGTCCCAGCATGCAGTGCCCCGTTTTTGATCCAAGTGGGCCTGAGGGATGTTGTGTGGATTAATTAGTTAATGTTTGTAAACTGCTTTGAAGATGAAAAGTGGTATCTAAGTTCCAAGCATTATTATAGCAGCTTTGAGCCATGCTGTAGAACTCCATAGGCAGCATTTTGTCCGCTGCTGGGGCATGGCACAATCTTTTTTTAGTGGTTAAATAACTGGAAGATTGAAATGGCTCCTTGACTGAAAAAAGCACTTTTATTTTGCTGCAGCTGGTGATTTAAGTTTTTACAAGCATGCGTAGTTAAAATCCTTTTTCCCACAGAAAGGAGAAGCCATGACTTTCAAAACTAAGTGCTAAGTCAGAGGCAGGGTAGCAGTAGCTTCTTCGTAGGGCTCAGCACCCTGCGGCTCTGGCAATTGTCGCGGGGAACTGCACTTTGGAAAATCAAGAGATACACTTATGCGTTCAAATCTCAACTTGTCCAAAATTAGTCTGTTCTGTTTCAGACCCTAAACAATGTAGTTTTTGAAGTGTTCTGTCTATGACATTATTGAGTATTCTGAGGATGTTGTGTAATTAAAGTGAAGTACAACATCCCTATAAATGCCAGCTTCTTTACTTTTCTCCTGCCCTCCCCACCTTTTAGCTTGAGTTTTGTTTCTTTTCTACTTGTACTGCTGCTGTTTTCCCCACTGTCCTGTTCTTTACAATCACAGAAGTTTTTTCAGTTTATTGTAGGTGCTCTGTCATGACAAACACCAGCAAGTTTTCTGCTTTTCTATGCATAACCTAGTTTTCACTCTATCAAACTAAAACAAATGGAATGAGAGACTTCAGGGGCATTATAGCGTCTATTTTTATTACTATTATCAGGCCCTTTTTTTTTTTCTTAATAGAAGGGTTTTGTGTATATGAGATGTATTTTCTTTTCCTTTTTGTATGAACTAAATATACAGAATAGTTCAGTGATAAAAAAGTAGAACATCTATAAAATAGCAACGTTAGAGTTATGTGACAGAAACACGCTGATGTAGAGTCAGCTCACATCCTAGCTGCCCTTCTCTGTGGCTTCAGAAGAGTTTACCTCATTAAAGCTGTTATGCCACACGTTATGTGTTTCTGATGTATTTAAAATGCTATACATGCACATATATCTAGATACTGTCCATTTAGATAATAATAAATGGATTCTAATGCTAAACAATACTAAGCATTAATGTGGTGGCAGAAAGTGTTCTACCATTCACATATTAAGTTTACCCTTGATATTCTGTGAGCATCAGAACTGGCTTTAGATGCTATTTACGTGTTTTGGGTAGTGTATTTTTTGTCTGCATTTCTGATTATTTTAGTTTCTGAGTCATATGCATGAACAGCATGCTTAATTTATTTTAAATTTTTTTGTTTCCCTTTGGCTCTATACCTACAATTTTGCTATGTCTGCTAGCTAAAAAAAAAAAACCCCAAAACTATATCCTAATATTATTCCTTTGCAGCCATGTATTTGCAGCGGTATTAGAATTTGCAGAAGCAGATCTTTCCATATTATCTGTCTACAGAAATGTATACTTAGTGCTCATTCGGTATTTCTTGACATGATTATTTAAAAGCTGTTCAGTTAAGTTTGAAGTTAATGAATTACATTGCATGTGAGTTTATTTGTATTTAAACCTCACTAAAATGTGCTTACTCAAAATCCCAGACTGTTTATTGGCCTCCATTTTCTACTAATTTTGCTGCTACTCATTTTCCATTACCCCTCTAAGGAAAATCGGGTACTCTTCACGTTCATGTTCATTGTGAAGCTTTGTTTTTCCTCAAAACTGTGGTATTTTGATGAGCTAAAACATGCCAACACTTGTAACCTAGATAAAAATCATACTGAGTATTTGGGGAAATTTTGCATCTCAGATCACTTAGTCTAGAGATTATTTTCTTGCTTGCTCCAAAATAATTAATTCCTAAATGAACTTTTTTTTTCTTAAAAATGAAAGAGGCTTCTTGCAGAAGTGGCTTTTTTTTTTTTTTTTAATTTGCTAAAAGATGTGAGAAAATGCATTTTCTCATTTTTGCAAAAATTTAAATTTTTCATGTAAATCCTTATGTCAGAAAAGACTTTCACAGAAGGCATTTGATCATTGCTAGTAGCAATTAAAAATGCTATGCTGAAAAAGGCTCTAAACTTCTAAAGGAAGGTAGGGTAGTGATTCATTAAACACCTGCAAAATATAAAAATAAACTAGACTTAAATGAAATGGAAGCTTTGGAAATGATGTAGAATCATTTTTCTAATAAAGATATTATTTCAAAAATGTGAATGACAGCACTTATGTAGGGTTTTTTTTCTTAATTAATTTTGAGTTAATATCAAGTTAAGTAATTCCTTACCTCTTAGAGATAAATGTAAAAGGCAAGGGGCTACTCAGAGCTCACACCTTCTTAGTGCTGGGGCTGCATGTTGGGGGTGAGGCATGTAGAGGATGCCCCCTTGCACTCTGAGGCAGCAGAAGCTGAAGCAGCCTCTTAAGAGGTGCAAATTATGGAAATGTGGAGCCTTCAGGACACTCCCTAGAGAAACCAGCTGAGGGCAAAAGTGTAAGTTGAGGCCCTCCAGCTCCTGTTTTTTCTGCAGAGCGGGAGCCTTCACTTATTGAACAATAGCTGCAGCTGTGAGGACCTTTTCCATCCTCCTGATACCTTAATTCACTGCTGTGAACTTCTTTGCTCTTGCCAGTGGCTTTTGGTTGCCTTTCATCTTGGCCTTGCTCTCTGCTCTGTCTGTTCCCCTCCCCTTTTTGACCCTCTGCTGAATTTTCTTTCTTGCTTTGATTGCTGTCTTTCCTTCGGATCATTTTCCTTTCCTCACATGCTTGAGTGCAGAATCCATCCCAAAAGTAACTTTTTTTTATGAGCCTGTTTCTTCATGAGAAATACTAGTAATTATTATATTCAGAATGAAATTCAAAACATGCAAAAAACTGGAAGTGATACGACTGTGCTACCTTCATTCAGAATATTTCCTGTGCCCTAGAGCCTAGGAATGTCTTCAGGTAAAAAAATTACTTGTTTTGTAGAAGACCGTGTTTTGTAATATTTCAGACTAGTTAGAACTATGTCAACAAGACTTAATTAGTAACTGACTAGTGTCAGGAGTATCACAGCCTATTAGAGAGCTGAAGTAAGAAGATTAAATCCACAAAAAAACCTGCATCTAATCTCCCCAACTTCAAGATTTTTCAAGGGAAAATCCTTATATCATATAGCACCCAGTTCAAGTTCATTTTAATACAAATAGGTAATGATAGGCTTTTATTAAGTGGTCAGAATGTAACAGTGCAGCAAAGGTTTAGACTGATTTTCTTGACATTTAATCTTGGGATTGCACCAGAAACGTTTAATGTCCATGAATAATCAGGTCTTTGATTTATTTTGTAGTGAAAATATTAATGCTAAGTGACATCAGTGGATGGGATGACATTGCCATCTCAGCTCCACATTGAAGATAATCCCAGTTTATGGTTTGAGCCTGCTGTTAGTTTGCTTAAGGGGTGTGTAAGCAAGATCACAAAAGGGAGAATGCTGTTTCCTTCATCATTTACATCACTTTCTTCCATACTGAGATTTGCCTCACACATCTGTCCTTCGATCAGCAGTGTACCAATACACTGTATCACACTTGATGCCTTCAGAGTTTCAGATGGTAGAACCATGGTTTAGGTATAACTTTCAGGTAACGCACAGAAGTGCTTATTGTGTACTTTGCAAATTGGAATTTTAATAATTTTGTTGCTGAGCTTTGAGGAGCTTTGTGCACAGAATGTAGGTGTAACTTGGGCCTTTACAAACACGGGGTAGGTTTAAATTCTCGTATAAAAAGAAATCAAGCATTGCCAACTTGTTTCCTTGATTGTTATCAGGGTGGAGTGAAAACAGTCAGAGATTAAAACATTTTGTGCCTTGTTCTGGGAAAGAATAAGTTTCCAACTTTCAAAAGTTCTCTAATAGCTGATGATAGTTATTTTATTATTTGAGACTATGTTTTATATTGGACTGTTCAAAACTTTAGCTTACTTTTTGGAGCTTTGGGATAGAATAATATAAAGGACAAACCCATGTGGAGTATCAAGATTTACAATGTCGATGGCAGGGATTACAATTCAATGCATACTAGAAAAGTATATATCCTGAGAAAAAGAGGCCTGTTGTGTTACTATCTACTTAAATCTGTCCTCGTCTCTTCCACATCACAGTGCCTACCACAGTCTCACAGAAAAATGAAGGAATGCTTGTATGACTCTCCTTGAATCAGTTATAAATAATTTAAATGAACAAATCTTTAATGTAATAAAGGTGATTTTAGCTGGGCCTCATCCATGTAGTTATAACTGCATCTAATATTCATCATTTATTTGTGACCTCAAAAGTGTGGTACCACGCCTGTGGTGTGTAGTGCTCCTGATCAAAAACTTTTAGCTAGTGTGGAACGGGGAAAAAAAAGACAAGTCAGGTAGAAAAAGATCAGCTGTTTGGAGGTGTGATATGTGTAGATGAGAGCCAAGTTAGAAAAGGGGTTTAGCTATTGAAAAAGCCAAGTTAAACAACAGACACTTAAGACTAAGTAGCCTCCCAAAGGATTGATAAACTTTCACATGGGGAGTGTATGTCATTGAGCCATTAGCCCCAAATGGTGTCTTGTTTAACTTGGCTTTTAACATAACTAGCCCCTGTCTAACTTGGACTTCCCTGATGGTATCCCACCTTTACAGGGCTGACCCCCTTTATAACTTGACTTTTTTCAATTTCTGAAATGGTTTTTGATCAGATATCACTTTTTTTTTTTTTTTTTTCAGAAGAGAATTAAGCTTGATTTAGAAAAGAATGAAGTTGCAAGAGAGAATGTATTAGTGTCGCATTGAGAGACAAGCTGATTTTAATAAAACACAATTGTACAATGAAGAAAAAGGAACAGAGCCAGAACAGGATTTTAACCCACAGCTTGCTCTCCCACAAGTAGATTTTGTTGCCATAAGACTATGTGGAGAATAGCTGACTCTATTTTTTGCATAGCTGAACGATCCCATCTATTCCCTTAAAATGAATATAAATATGGAAAATGACAAAAAGAAAACTGATACTGCACAAGGGCTAAAAAGCTTGAATCTGAATGTGGACTCATGTCTGTGCACTGACACAACTGCAAGAAAATCAGACAATGTAAATAACATATGGTTTGTTTTTCCAACAAAAGGAAAGAAGGAAGACAAGGGGGTTTAATAAGTTTGGCAAGTTGTCCCTTCTAAACTATCATAGTCTAAATGGGACATTTTGTGTATCATTCTAGTTCTACAGATGCACCAAGAGCCAAATCCTGCTCTTACCAAAGTCAGTGGGAGTTTTGCCATCGACTTCACTGAGACTAAGATTTGGCCTCAAAAGAATTAGTTCTAACAATTGGAGTTGTCAGGGCAGTAACAGATTTTTCATACAAGTTTTGTCCTGTGTGGATAGCAAAAGTCTCATTTTTTAGCTTGGCTAAAGACGCTGTTGTGACTTGGAACGCCTGGGGTGTGGATGTGTGAGTGTGTCTGTAGGGAGAAGCTTTCACAGAGTTACGTATATTTTGATGAAGGGCAGGGACAGTATTTTACTCTGCGTTGGTACAGCAGGGCCTGGAGCTCGATGGAGGGCTCTGACCGCTCCTGTGCTACAAACTATTATTCATAATAGCATTACAGAGCTCATAAACAGTGTTCTGTTCCTAGGATAGATACAATAAATGGGTAACATGTTGTTCTCATGTAGCAACATATGCTTTACATATTTTAGTAATGCAGTACTTTATATAGGCTTCTAGGATAAAAACAGGAAGGAGTGTTATTCCACACTGCTCCACAGTTTGTGCCCAAGCATTTCTGTATTTGACAAGAAAACACATCTTGTAGTGACACAGCTGACTATTTAACTTTTTCTTTAGAGTAGCATCTTACAAAGTTGTGTTAAAAAGTCCAGAGAGAACAAATAAGTATTATCTGTTGTGTACAATCTTCTGTTCTTTGATGTATTCTTACCCATAAGTTAACCATTGAGTGCCATTCAAAATCATCTTTGTCAACCAAAGGTATATGAAATTTGTGGAAATCAAAATAATTTTTAAAAACTTTTAACTTCCTAGCATAGATCTGTATCGTACAAAGTGGGTTTTTTTTATACAAAGTAAACTATCCTCTTCTAACTATTCAATTTTGGTTGAAAAAATATGTTACTTCAGCGTTTCTACCTCAATAGAAAGTGAAAAATGTATTGCAGCAAAGTGAAGAGGAAAAACCACAAAATCCCAGTGAAAATTACATGACATTTAGAATAATGCAGTGGAGTGTGAATGAATGATAGGAAGCTATTGCAAGGTGTGGGGGGAAAAACCAGCAGGATTTTTCCCATTTTGTCTAAGACACCAATGTAAACCTTCTTGCTTAATTTAGAGGGAATCATACTGTAAGTTCAATTTATTTTCTTCATCTTGGTAGGTGAAACCACTGTGAGAGGGAAGGCCAAGGGGAGACTCTCAAGTTAATATACTTCTCATTTCCTTCCAGGAGAGTACACAACTGCTACAAATGCCGTCAGTGCAGTTTCACGGCTGTTGACACACAGTCACTACTAGAGCACTTCAACACTGTGCACTGTCAGGAGATGGATGTCACTACAGCCAATGGGGAAGACAGTCAAGGTGTTTCATCTATCAAGGAGGAGCCAAAAATTGACCTCAAGGTCTACAGTCTGATTAATCCAGACCCCAAAATGGGGGAGCCCATATCTGACAGCATAGTGAAGAGGGAAAAGGTAGAAGATAAGGAAGTGCTCAAGGAGAAAGGTTGGGCTGACAGTCCCAGTGATGATCTTCGCAACGTGACCTGGAGAGGAACAGACATTTTGAGGGGGAGCCCATCATACACGCAGACCAGTCTAGGCTTATTGACTCCAGTGTCCGTTGGCCAAGAGCAACCAAAGCCTTTAAGGGATAGTCCAAATGTAGAAGCTGCCCATCTTGCACGGCCCATTTACGGCTTGGCGGTGGAGAGCAAGGGCTTCCTGCAGGGCGTGCCAGCCGGAGCGGTGGAGAAAGCGGGGCAGCTCACCCAGCCCTACCCTGGATCCGGGGACGGCAAGGCAAAGGATGAATCCCAGTCCTTATTACGGGTAGGAAGCACTTTTTTTTTTTCCCTCCTCTTGCTTTTTATTATTACATGTATGTTGTGTTTAATTAGGCATGTAAATGATTTCTTTAGTTCCAGAGTAATGTGGTTGGGCATTTTTACACACATGGGGAAAAAGGTAAATCAAGGAAAGACTGAAAGACTCAGACTTGTAGAGCTAAACTGGCAGGTAAATGTTTTAAAGTGTTTGCCTAAAACAATGTATATATTGTTGTAGTATTAGTAAGCCAGAGCTTCTGCTTTTGCTATTTAGATGTGATTGACTTTTGTTAAATCACTCGTGCTGATTGTGCAGGTGGATGGTGCATTTAGAGAAGGAAGGTTTAGATCCCCAGGATGCTGCACATCTATTACACTAAAACAACTAATTGCCTCTTAAATTTTGTGCTGGTATGACAGTTCACACTTAGGCAAGATTTCACATTATTAGAATATGAAACTTGAGTTAAATATTAATAAAAAGTAACCTCTTTTTTTTTTTTTTTTTTTTTTTTTTTTTTTTTTTTGTAAAGCAACATAATTATTTATGAATTTTGACACTTGCCTGGTTGCCTTGGAAGCAAAAGAAAAAAAAAAGGAGATAAAAGGAAGGAGCTTGGGTGATAAGGAGTATATTTGTCCCACAAATAATTCCTATTGTCTTCTTTTTTAAACAAAAGGACTTTTGTATAAGGGACTTACCCTTCTGTCAAGTTATCCTTTTCTCACTGCAGAGAAATTTGAAGTTAGAAAAGCTCTGAAATTCTGAGGAGATGAACAGGGAGACAAGTGCGTGCCTTTCTCCTGGTGTCATCACTGTATGTTTTCAGGGGCTGTTCCCTGTCTGAACCAGTAGAAACTTGCTACAGGAGCATTCAGTCCACAGACAAACCTCACTAGAGTGGAAGTGATGATCATCTATTTTTCTTTATCATCTTTTATAAGAACATTTATAACCATAATGTTTATTCCCGTGAGACTGCACATATCAGAGGAAGACAAAAGGCAAGATAAATGTTTTATTCTGGGGTCTGCTAATTTTGTACATAGGTATATCTGTCTCTGTATACGTGTCTTACAGACTTTTTCTGAATGAAATCAGTGGTCTTAAAAATATTATTGTTATTTTAAAATAATGTCTGTCACTTAAAGGCTTCATGCAGTTTATGGGCTTCACAGTCTTTTGTACCATACAGATCATGAATAGTTATCAGATTTTAAGTGTATGAGAAGCAGTTACGGTATGACAAGTTCCCTATTGCAAACATGGGTGTGTGCTCACTGTGAATGGCAGTATTATATTTCTCTCCTCCACTTTGAATTATGTACATAAATATATACATGTATCTGACTATCAGTGGACTTCATGCTGTATGTATGATGCTAGTTAACATGGCACTTCAATTCTTGTAGTGGTTCTTAGCAGTGCACAGACATACTGGCTAGAGGAAACATTTATATTGTAGGTTATCAGAATAGAAATAATTTTAATTTTGTTTTTTGACTAATAAAAAAATGAAAATAAAGAACTGAACAAAAATCTGTAAAGGGACATGGTAGTATGCAGAATCAGCTCTGTAAAGTTCTAAATTTGGTTGGTAGCTGGACCCTAAAATCTTACTTAGTAAGCAGTAAAATAAGGCCATTTTGTTATCAGTTTTAACCACTAGTGAATATAAAAGGGGAAACTGTACAGTGGCTGCTTCTTATGCCCTTTTAAAAACTAAGTTCAGGCACTTTTAAAAAAAAATTTATACAAAAGCACTGATATATATAATTTTTTCAAATCAGTATTTTTCTCACTTCAGAAATATTTTGATCACTTCTGGATATTCAGGTCTAAAAAAACCCCTGTAAATTCCATGGTTTTCTGAAAAAGAAAAAAAGGTCTTATTTTTGTGTATTAACAATGTATTAAATTAGTTCCTCGCATTTTAAAATCTACACAACTCAGCTCTTCTTTTATAAGGTTTGTAAAAGGTTTTGTTAGCAGAGTAGGTCTATAGTGACTGGTGAAACCATACCAGCACCTTCAAAGAAGAATGACTTTTGCGTACACCTTTAGCTACCTTGCTCTTTGAACTCTGTTGTACTAAGGACTTGTCAGAGTCTTTTCCATAGTTATAATATTTTAATTTTTACTTTTCCTCTCTCATAACTGGGCAAGTTGCCTTTCTTTGTTTGAAATATCTAAAAAAAAATTCCCCTGGATCTATGAAAAAGATCCTAAAAACCTGACTCCTTTATTTTGCTCTTAGTACAGTTTTATATAGACAGAGTTATGGGATGCAGTACTAGAGACAGGAAGTGAGAAGACAAATGATGGTCAGCTCAGCCAGTGGGAGCTTAGTGTCAGGTATTATCTGACGTACATTTATGGTATATTAATGCCTGCAAGCTCACTTGGACTAGACAAAATTTTAAATTGTTCAGGAAAGAACTTCCTATTCCCTTCCATTCTGGAAAAAGTTAATTTTTTGTGATCCTCTGAAATAAAAAATACTCTATATTGTTAAGCAAATCTCTCACAATTATCCACTTTTAGAGAAATTTATTTTCCTAATGTGAAATAGTAGAAATAGTTAATGTTGTGCTAGAAGTTGGGCCTTTGAAAAGCAGAGTGTTAAATCAGTACATACTTCTGTACATATCATACAATGAATGCTCATGCAAAATACTGTATCCCAGGACTACTGGTGACTAGGAAACAAAACCTAAAGTAAAAGCACTGTGGACACCTTAATTTTTTTTTCCCTCTAAGATTGACACAAAGGAAGCCAAAAATTGGGATTACTCGGTGAATAAGCACTGTGAGAAATGGACTGAAAAAAAACCTAACACATCCCTTTGGTTATACTGGCTATTCAATATTTATAAAGCGGTTCTGCTTATTACAAATGATTTGTAATGGTTTGACAGTAGCAGTAATACCATGTACTTTTAATTTTTTTAGTTCTCTCATGACTGGGGAAGAAAAAGGGGAGACCATGTTTTTCACATTCTTTTTTTAGAGGTTAATACTGCAAGTGTTTTTCCTAGATACTGAGTTTAGGAGTGATTAGCATTTAATAAAATATCAAAGACGATACAGATCAGCTGGGGAGGGGTGAAAATCTACAGTTGCCTACAGGAATCCCTAGTGTCTACAGGATAATTGTAAACTTTTGGAAATTATTTGGGAGTGTTTTTCAGCTTTGCATGGTTGCGTACACCGTTTATATGCTGCTTTCTTGCATTCTTTCCATGCATGATGGACATGTTTCCTTTCCAGACTCTGTACTACAGTAAATTATTCGTGGGAGTCATTAGAGTAGAATTTCTTTCCTTTTTAGCACCTAAAAGACTGGATTGCTTGTGACCTTTCAGGAGCTGGGGACAGTGCAGTAGCAATAGCTTGAACTCTGCATGTGTGCTAATGCACATATGCCGTGGACGCACCTTTTTCCCTGAGAGTGCTTCCAAGCTGTGTGTATGTAACAGAATCTTTCTCAGGGGCTTGGTACACTTCTGTGAGTAGCTTTAATTTATTTTTCTTATTAAAATGTTTCCAGCAGCTGTACTTACAGGGAATCGGTATGTTTTGCAAATGGGAATTACAAAAAATGTACCTCAGCGTGGTACAATGTAGACATTATTTCTGCTCTTCCTTAGAGTAGCTGATTTTATAGTTTAAAGATTTGTTGATACTGGAAGGTCTATTGAGATGCAAAAATGTTCTTCTTTTTTTGGGCAGCACATTGGCAGCCAGGAGACTCCAGGCCAGGCAGATTGTTTAATGCTTTGACAACGCAGATCTTGGACAGCAGGATCTTTTTGCTAAACTGATTTTAAATGAAGTGTCCTGTTTTGGTGTGTGTGGATACTGCAGCACAAAGTTTTCCCCAAAATTGGGAACTGCAGTCTGAGCCTTCAGACCTATACAGAGACCAGTTAGCCCAGCTAAAGGTGTTGGCAAACACTGCTGCCTTGCATCGTCATTTAGCCGATGCGGACACGGAATAGCACAGATCACTGTGTCCTGTGGTGCCACATAGACCTGAAGGCAATAGGTAGATGCCCGTGTATGAATCATAATTCATGTAATGGGGGGATTTGTGTAATGTCAGAGGGCAAGAGATTGTTGAAATGTTGAAAAGGTATTAGTGATTTTTATCAAAAGCAGACTACAGGCTGTAACATTAAATATCCACCTGAAGTTATGTTAACGTTTGCTATGAGCTTTTTATATGGGACAAAGGATAAAATCAGCTTTTCTGTTAAGTTGAGATTAATTTGTTTCATAATGAGCAGACTGTTTACACACTACAGGAAATCACGGCATTTCAAGGAAGTTTCCATTTTCCTTTCTGTCTTTCTGTGATATTTACACTTCTGATATTTCATATAGAAATATCATTTCATATATGTCTAGAGCTGGTTATATGGCTTTAAATTTGAGGGAGACAGGAAATCAGAAGTTATTTCCCCTCTCCCTGTTTTGCCTTCTCCTATGTGGCTGATTGACAGAGCTAACTGTAAAATTAGCAGTTGGTATGTATGTAGTAAATTTACATATAATTGCTTTACTATCAGTGTAGTAAATATCAGAGACATTCCCTAGTGGTGAAACTTCACTTTTCCTATTATAAAGTACTGACTCCCGTTATCCATAGAGGTAGATGCCAGACAGCTGCAAAGCAGTGGAAATGCTAAACTGCCCGTTGCGATTGCCAAAAGATTTCTTTACCATTCGGTTCGTGGACAGAAGGATAACCTATCGTCGAGGTGAAACCTGCCTCTCTGATGTTGGTAGGAGTACTGCTGCTGCCTTTAGCAGGAGCACAAGGAGCAGCACTGGAAGGTTCAAACACACAGAGCGAGACCTTGGTTTAAATACAGTGATTTTTCAGTGGTCACTACAGGGTAATGGAAGTTTTTGTGTGCTTCAGTATTGTGTCCTACTTCCAACCACCTTTTGATAGCAAGATCTTAATACTGTAACTACAGGATATATATTATTATATCACAATATATATATTTAATGCATAGAATAGCATCATACATCTTTATAATCACGTTGGTGAAGGTTTTGGATACTGCATCTCATCTCTTACTTTGGAAAAAAGAAAAAGCCACCCTTTAAAGAAGAAACATCTGAAATAGTTTCTCTGTAGCTGCATCTCATTTTTTTCCCATTTCCTCTGACTCTGTTAGAGATCTTTCAGGAAGTATTTATAGTCAAGGCCATTCATTGCCATACGGGTCCTCTAATTAGCTGAGGGGAACTCAGCAGGCACTGTGTCTTACTAATGCACAGAGCTCTGTCAGGTCAGAGAGCTGCCAAAGTCTTTCGTTTTTTTAGAAGCACCTGTTTCCACAAGCCTCTGCCTGGGGAGGCAGTGGGCTACTTTTTAAAATATAACTACATCCTGGAAAACAGCAAGAATCCTCCAAGAAGGAAAATGAGAAAATAAAGTTAGGACTCAGAGAGAAATGGTTTTGAACCATTGGGTTTCCTGCATATACACGAGGCCAGTAAAATCTCCGTGCTGGTGAAGAGCTCACAAATAAAGCTAAAATAACTTTCTGAAGGTTTCAAGTAGTTTAGAAACAAACATGTACTTGGCTGCTTTTAGTAACTACTGGAACCAAACCCACAAGAAATTGAATGTTTTGCATTACTCATCCTGACAAAGTGATCAGATAGGGCTAGAAAGTAACTTTTAGAAAAATGTTAACCTGCCCAATTAAAGGCATGTTTCTGGTTTTTGTGTGGGGTGTGTCTGTCATGTGGAGAGACAACCCCACCTCGTGCATGTTTACCCACCCATCAGTGCATTTTTTTTTTTTCCTTCTCCCTTTTACGAAATGCGGTTTAGAAGAGAATTAAATGATAAAATCATTATTTGGGTGGGGCGTGGTAATAATGCGAAAGGGCAGCAGCTACGTCAAAATCGTTGATGAAAAGGTGAATCAGTATGTGGAACAAAGGGCTGGGGAGATCAGTATGGGCCCCAGGCCACTGCGTGAGCAGCAGGATTTATTGAAGTTGCTATGATCAATAACAATGATTCAAACAGGGAGAACTGAGATAATTCTTGATTTAAAACAAGCTGCTTCATTTGGATGGGAGAGACGGTAATGAAAACAAGAACAAAAGAATGCTTTCTTGTATTCAACTCAGTGGCCAGAACACGCTGACAATCAGTGTCATATGCAATTAACTCAGTTTTTAAACTTGCATTATGCTTCCTACTTTGGGTAGGAGAACCTCTATTTTTCTCTCTTTGGTCCAGAATTTGGTGTCCCAGTGTTGGGAGAGAGAGAGAGCACTGCACTGTTGTCTCCTGGAAGCTGCATACCTTTGCCAGGGCTTGGCTTTGCTGGGCGAACATCACCCAGGTGCTTGAGGCAGCTGCTCCATGCCAGTGATGACATGGAGAATGGTGCCTACAGAACTTAATGTGAGGGTGGGTGTATCTTTGGCACCAGTGTACAGCTCTCCCAGGCAGCCACCACTGCTCTGAGCTGGGTGGGGGTCTGGGCACAGAGGGGCCCCCAGCCTGAAAAGGAGCTCTTCTCAGGTCTCCCTCCTGTCTCAGCCCCTCTGTGTTACCCAGCTGCCACTGTTGACACTGAAAACAATCCAGTCCGGCAGCTCTTATTCTTACAACCTTGCTCCAAACTGGACACATTGAATGAGGAAATGTTATTTCTTTAAGTATTACCAATCCTGATGATGATTTAAAAAAAAAAATACTTAAAAAAATCCTCTTTCTTTAAACTGTCTTCAAATACATACTTGAATTTTTGCTTTTTTTTTTTTTAAAGATGATTCTCTCAGTGGCTGCAGCTGGGTTAAAGCAGTGTCAGGGTATGGGGCACAGCTGTGGGTGCTGCAAAGGCAAACAGCACAGCAGCAGCTCCCTCCAGTCTAAACAATTCTGAGAGCTGTCAATGAGAAGCCTTGTTTAAACTGGGAAGTAAGTAAATGCAGCACAATGAACAATTTCAATAATCAGTTGAGCTTTCCCAAAGTTTTGAAAAGTTAAATGCAACTTTAATCATTATACAGCCCTATTACAGTTCTGTACTGCTAGTAGTATGTGGCATTAGATTATATACCTGAAGTGGACCTCCAGTTGTATTTAGAAACTAAGGATAATCTTCAACGAACTGTATGCAGTGGGAAACGTGCATTCATGTCTGAGGGGACAATCTGCTGCTAACTTGTAGCTTTTCAATGGAAAATTAGATTTTATATATGAGTGCAGACAAGGATCATACATAATTTTTTCCTGAAGTACTATGGTGCTGAACAGTGAAAATCCCTGTGAAGATACTTCTTAACATCTGGAAGTGCAGAGTTGCTTTCTGTGCTGAATTTCAAATGACACTCTACATGTACTTGGTAATTAAAAGACACAATAAATACACTCCTTTAGAGGAGGGTATTATGATAGACAGCAGATAAATGTCTAATTTGTTGGACTAAGAAGGGAGCATTGTAATTATAATTGATTTGAAGGAATCCAGATGCTATCCACATCTGAACAAATTTAAAATGGTAAAGATTTATGAATAAACAATGCACACACATGTTCTGTGATTTTTCCATGGAGGTATTTAGGGGTTAATATAGCCAGTTAAAAATGACAGCTGTGGAAAATAGCTGTTATATGAACAGATATTTGATGAAACGGAAATATTTATATATTTTGATGTGAGAGATGCACAAGGTTTTCTGGAATGTCTTCTGTTACCTTACCACTCCTCAGAATATACATGTGGCCACCTTGCAAGTAGTCTTAATTTTAAGAACTCTAATGTAGCACAATTGATTTAGTGAACAATTTCCTGCCTAATATAATTAATTTACTTCTTTTACCAAGTTCTGTTTTCAAAATGAAGGTTTATAATGGCTAAATGATTCTGTTGATGTTTTGCTGAGCATTTTTCTAAGTAGCATTATGTACGTTTTAGAAAATCTTATAATCTTGATATAATAATGTGTATGTAATATAAATCTATAAATATATGTATTCCGTATTGTATGTGAAATTATTTAGAGTTCGGTTAGGATATAATTTGTGCATAAAGACAGGAGGAAGAATAAGGATGTTTTATTTTTTTTTGGCGCTGTGCACAATATAAGGTTTCCGAAACAAATGGCATGGTGGCAGCCCAGGCTATGCAGTGCTTTGCAGACAGCTTGCAAATGCACTTTGAAATCTTTGCTGAGTTTGTGTATCCTGTGTTGCCTGAGATTTGCAAATCACAGGTTGGTGAATCATATTTGTCCTACTTAGATGGTTAATTCCCTATGATTTCTTGGCTGCTCTAGGCCATGGTCTCCTGATTCTGTCTGTAAAATGGGAATAAGGGCAGTTTTCTGTCCCAAAAGGCAAGAGCCATGTGTTAAACTATGTATTGTGCAACTTTATCATCACAGCAAGAAGAACCTGATCCATGAGCATCCTGAATCAATATTTGCAGTTAACTTTTCTGAGCATGATTATGTAAGTTTTTGCAAGAATACCAGTGAAAGAGAAAAACTGAAGAAGCAAATTATAATTTTAATTTTAACTTTGTTAAAATTCCTGTTCTTTGCTCCAGCCTGAAAAGAAATCAAAAAAGGGGCAAGCAGGAATTTTGCAACAGGGCATTTGCATTTCTTGTTTGACTTTGACCTCATTTTGGTTTATGTGCCTCTGATGTGTATAGTGGCAAACTACATGTCTTCACTTAGGGGAAGAAGTCTTAACGATAGCTTACAATGCAGTCTTTAATCATGTGAGTTGCCTCCAGCACTTGCTGAGAATAAAATGCTACTCTCTCCATTTTCAGATAGGTTGTACTGTTGGCTGTTTCTCCTTGCAAGACTGTCTGACATTTGAAAATTTTGCTTAACTTTAAAAGAAAAGAAGAAAAAAGAGAAATAATCAGAACATTTGTCAAATAATTTGATATGAATGGCAACAAGGAGTAATGTGAACAAGCTTGGAATGTGTTTTAATTCGTGTTATTTTGGGAGTTTACAATTTCTGGTGAGAAAACGACATATTTTAGGTCTATTTTCTCCAGTTTTTGGCATGGAGCAATGCCTGTTTTGTTCAGTCAGATATTCAAATGGCAACTTTGTATGCTTAGAACTAATTTTAGTAGGTGGGGGGCAAATTTATTATGATGCTACAAATAGATTTTGATCACAGCCGCTTTATAGCAATTTTAAAAATTGGCTGTGAATCACTTAAACTGCATTTACTGGTTACAAAAAAAAAAATCTTATTGATACAAAACTCTGTATTGTTTCCTTTAAAGTTCTGAGTGTCATCATTTATATGTGCAACATTCTGAATTTGACTTGAGCACGTTGCCAGACTATTTTCATGCTGTTCTCCCCTTGTGCTCTGACAGTGATATTGTGCTCAAATGACTCCCGTTCTTTCATGAAGGAGCTGTATATTTTTGTGTTGAGGTGAATTTCAGACTTTATGAAAAAAATGAAACTTCACTGGAAGTTGGGCACTTCAAAGCTCTTGCTACTCCAGTCTGTACATGACTAAAAGGCTGTAAGGCAGACACCGCAAGGTGAAAGCTTTCAAATCAAAGCAAAACTTAATATACCACTATTATTCCCTTTATAAGACATACAGAGAATAAGATCTTCACATATTTATGATTTTTTTCTAATAGTAATTTCTTTAATGTTCATGGGGATATGCTTTTGAGTTAGAAGAGAAAATACTAAGTTATAGTCCATATTTTTTTCAGTTTTTCATGGCAGCTCCCCTCCCAAAGGAAAGTGGATGTATTTTAAGTGTGTTTAGAAGTTTGTATTGTGCAGAGTAAGCTTAGTCAGACAGTTTAATGAAAGGCATTTTCTTGACGATTCAGTTAATGGACTCCGCTATGGTGATCATTTTAGAATTCCTCCCTGCAACTGATAAAGACAACAAACATCTGTAAAGCTCTCCATTGACAGTAGCACAGTACCTGTTAATATATTACTGAAATGCATTTATATTTGACTAAGGTATGTTAGAAACTTAAATATTTCCTTTTGTTTAAAATTCTCATAAACCCTACCTTATGCAGTGTTTGAGGGGTGGGGAGAGTTGATGGAAAATGTGATTAAAATCCTCTAGGCTTCAAGGCTTGTAAACAGCTTGACACCTATGTATGTTTGTGTGTATATCTGTGTTTTACTGCTTTGTTTACTAATTCTAAATTAGGTTTAAAAGTTAGAATGAAATCTAAAAAGTGAGAGTTACTTTAAAAATGAAAAGGCTCTTCCACTGAACACAGAATTTCTGTAGTTATTTAGCCAAAGGGTTTGTAGGACTGATATTAATCGTTTTTAAAGCAAAGAGTATGTTACAACTTTACTGATTTTTTCCATTATGGAAAATTATGTTCTGCTTAGCAAAAGTTTTATATCATGGTGGATTTTTAAATACATCTTTTCATGCCTTTAAGAGTGTAAACTTTGCCTTTGCCTTCTAATAGCCAAGTAAATGGTGGAAGGGTAGAGGTCTTTGCAGTGCTTATCCGTAACAACTGTCAGAGCAGGTTTGATGTAGGAACTTCTAAAAAAATTAAGAGGATGGTTGATGTCTGTTAAATCTGGCCCCTCTGTTTCTTGGTATAGTATTCAACTAAGTGACCCTTCCTGTAAGACTCAGTTTCAGTCAAACTTCATGACCAACTGTGTACATCTCAGGAGAGGCATTGTAATTAATTTTCAGTGCCCCAGATTGGCATTGGTGTAGACCACGAGACTGAACTTTTTCTGAAATTTATAATTTCAGTGAGTGAACAGACAGCCTGAAGTGAAGCTTTAGTCATTGCTAAAAATACTTGAAGGCTTTCTTAATGATGTCCTCTTTAAGAAGTAAAGCATAAGCCATTTTGGAAACCAGTCCCCCATGTACATCATGGTTGTAAGGAAAGTATATTTTTAAAATCATTGAGTCAAGAAATGTTTTATCTGCATTGGCTTTGTAGGTCCTTAGCAAAGAAGTTAAATTTTGTAAGCGCTAGGAAGTCAACGGCATCTCTATCCAGCTCTCTGCACTGAAGGGCTCCCAGCGCCTGGATAGCTGCAGGGTGATGCTCTGCCTGTCTGTGAATGCCTCCAGACCCCTGCTGTCAGCTATTTTTCATCAGTACAGATCTGCTTTGCTCTTTGCTTGGCCAAATTGCAAGGAAACTTCACTGTAACCTCTCTTTTCTTGTCTTCTTCAGCTTGGTTTGTCTGTCTCCCCTATCAATCTTTAGTGAAACTCAACATTTTCTATAGTAAAAGTAATTTAAATTCTCCAAATTTGGAGCTCTCTTTTGGAAGAAAATACACCAAACCATTCATTCTGCTAGAAGAACTGTCTAGTCTTTCTGATCCACCTTTCCTAAAATATACATTGTCTGCATCACAAATGGAGGCTTCCTGGTAGTGAGAGATAAAGCAAAATTGTCTAAATCTTCTCAGCATCTGCACTTTGCCACAGTCGGAGTCAGGGTACTGGTCTGCACAGGCTTTGTTCTGACAGGTTGTCTCTTGAATGCCTACTACTGTGAACATAAATGGCCCTAGTGATCTGATATCCTTCCTACCAAAAATATTTTCATGGCCTTGCTTGCTTTCATCAGCACCACTAAGTAAACCTCAGCTAGTGGAAGGAGACATGTTGGAGCACAGAATGGATGAAACTACAAATTGTTCATCTGTTAAACACAGATTATGTCTTTGGGTACAAATTCCATTACTGACTGAATTAGTCTGGATGGGTAGTAGCTTGTGGAAGTATCTGTTATGACAAAACCAACTTTTCATTAATAGACAAAGTTATCCTGTTTTCCTCTGTAGTCTGGCCAACATCAAAATGTTTCAAACTAATTTCAGACTTGTAAAACACTGTCTATCAGATACAGACATATGGATTGAACTAGTAAATTGCTTGCCATCTGCTGATAAAGGAAGCAAGGCGTCTAAGGAGAAAATGAAGAAATTTTTTTTTCCTCCCATTGGAATGTCATATGGTGCCTTTAGTAGGTTTTTTTTAATGACATTTTTATAGATTGCTATGTAAAGTGTTACACTGCATTGACCTGCATCTGCTTTTAATCTGAAAATTATGATTTTTCTTGGTTTACAAAATATCCATAATAATTTGAGCCTATAAATAATGTAGTTAGAAAATAACCCACTTTAAATCTGAAAAATTAAATTGATAACCATAGTTTTTGCTGTTTGAAACAGGACTAAGCATATGCTTTTTCTTGGAGAAGAGAAAATCCTTAAATATTACTAAAGAGTTAATTAAAATTATATTTTCTGTTAGTGAAAATTTTCCCTTTCCTCCTGAAAGATAGTATATAGTGGCCAGGAAAAACAATACAATTCCCAATACAAAAACAAACAAACCAACTTGCCAAAAACCTGCTTAGGGGAAAATTGATACTTGAGCTTTTGGGGTTTTTCCCTGTTAAGAGTCTTTTCTCAGTAGCCCTTGACAGTTTGTTCAGGTCCAAAGCTTGCCTCCCAAATCTTTGCCAAGGCATAGCTATTCTGGCAGTAGCTATTTCATCTGGGGATGATTGACCTGGAGGACAGAGAGATTTCTCTGCCTTGCTTCAGCAGGACCAGCCTGGGGCCAATGCTGTCTGCAAGCACTGTAACATTGTGCCTTTGGGAAGCTGCAGGGTATCAGAGTTGAAGATTTGCTTCCTGAAACTGGTAGACTTCTTATTTCAGTGTGTAGGCCCTGGTTATCTGTGGAAACAATAATAATCAGTCATAGAATCATAGAATTGTTTTGGTTGGAAGAGACCTTCAGGATCATCAAGTCTCCAACCAGGAGACTTGGATGACCCAGCCAGGTCACCACTAAACCATATCCCTAAGTACCACATCTACATGTCTTTTAAATACCTCCAGGGATGGTTATTGTACTACATCCCTGAGCAGCCTATTCCAATGCTGGACAACCCTCTATGTGAAGAAATCTTTCATACTATCCAATCTAAACCTCCCTGGTGCAACTTGAGACCATTTCCTCTTGTCCTATTGTTTGCTACCTGGGAGAAGAGACTGACACTGACTTCTCTACAACCTCCTTTTAGGTAGCTGTAGGGAGCTACCCCTCAGCCTACTTTTCAACAAGCTAAAGAAACCCAGGTCCCTCAGCTGCTCCTCATAAGACTTATGCTCTATACCCTTCATCAGCTTCATTGTCCTTCTTTGGACACGCTCCAGCACCTCAGTGTCCTTCTTGGAGTGAGGGTCCCAAAACTGAAGCCAGTATCTGAGGTGTGGCCTCACCAGGGCCAAGTACAGGGGGATGATCAGGTCCCTAGTCCTG
>JANIJG010014660.1:54575-70514 GCA_024611175.1 Megaceryle torquata
ACTCCATGCACTACCACTCTTTCGGCCCAACCAACCAGCCCATTTTTTATACAGCAAAATGTTCACCCATCCAAGCCATGAGCAATGAATTTCTCCAGGACAATACTGTGGGAAACAGTGTCAAAAGCTTTACTAAACTCAAGGTTAACAACATCTACAGCCTTTCCCTTATCTGCTAAGCGAGTCACCTTGTCATAGAAAGGAGATTGGGTTAGTCAAGCAGGAACCACATTTCATAAACCCATTCTGTCTGGGCCTGATCACATGGTTGTCTTGTACATGCCACATGATGGCACTCAATATGATCTGCTCCATAAGCTTCCCTGGCACTGAGGCAGACTGACCAGCCTGTAGTTCCCTGGATCCTCCTCCCAGCCCTTATTGTAGATGGGTGTCACATTCCCTAACCTCCAGTCAACTGGAACCTCCCTAGTTAGCTGGGGAACTTAATAGTGAAAGTTTGTGTTTGTTCTTTCAGTTAATGATTCTGATGTGTTTGACCATTTTCATGAAGCATTTACAGTTTTTCTGTTTAAAAGTGACATAGCAAGTAACTTCTCAATAGGCATAGTGCTTTTATAGGTAATAAAATACATTCTCAATCATCACTGAAACACATGGAACTTAGGTTAGTTAAATAATAATAAATACTCATTTCAGCCCTAGTTCTCAATTATTTTTTTCATATTGACAATTATTTTGTTTTTCATTTATTTCAATGATCCATTCTAATCAGACAGTGCTAAAAATATTCACAAGGTGTGTTGTTTTGTCTTCATAGAAGTTGCGACCAAACTGTTTTCTTCTAAATAAGGCAAGCTAATTTTTTTTTCTACAGCAATTGGATTATGGACTTGCCAGAAGAGTAGGATGTAAAGAATGTACTGAAGAATTTCTGTATGTGATTGAAGTGAAAGTAATATGGAAAATCAAAATCACTGCTTTTCCAATATGCTATTTTATCTTTTGTAAATAACTGTTTTTCTGAAACTTGTTGTTCCTTGTAGTGAATGACCCGCAAAGTCTGTGAACAGTGCAGGTACCTGTTAACACATGCTGCCTTCTCTTTTCTGAATGTGGTTAATATATGATTTAATTTGAAAAAAGGTAAACAAGATTTCCATAATGTAAAGTTAATTACCATTTTTTATTTGGAATTTGCTCCAGCTTTTGCAACATTTTAACAGTTGGATATTTATTGCAGATGTATACATAGGAACTGATATCTGTGACAGCAAGAAGTTCGCAAAAGAAAAACTCAGATAGTATTGATGTACAAGCATAGTGCAGTGCTCCTATGATGGCTTATGGAGGGGATTAAGCTACAGTAAGTGCTACCATTAGTAGTACCATTACTATATGGTTTGCCACATGCTTCCCCTCTCTTTCCTATGGCTTAAGCTGCATCCCGTATGTTCAGTCTGTCCTTATACTGTGTTTCTACACCATGTTCCAGCACACTGAGTCTAGATCTGCATCCAATGGGCCTATTGCTTTTGTGCTGGTTTTATTTCACTGAAGACCTCAGGACTCTATATTTTCCTGCTGGTACGTGTTAGTATTTACAGCATACACTGGGAAGTATACATCCAGAATAATTTTATCCTTTTGAAGTGTTGTGTTTTTTATTATGCTGTATGGTATCTGACAATTCCCATGTTTATAATGCTTTGAAACATATATTGCAACTGATAAACTATAGGCGTTTACAGCATTCTGTTTGAATATGTTGACTGCAGAAACAGAGTCAAATTACTGCTAAGAAAATGCTACTTCATAATAATCAGGAAGATATGAGATATTTAGTCTGATGTTGCCTACAAGAAACTGATAAGCTTGCTGTTGATGGGCCTATTCACCTCAGGATATTAAATGGCTCTTCACAGGTTAATGTTTGTAAGTGCATTATGTAGCTTGGTAAACTGCCTCAGAAGGAGCTGATTGATAGGGTAGGAGGAGCCAAGACCCATCTCTTAGACTGTATGATTTGGGAGTAATGCAAATTTCTTTTGTACTACTGCTGATGCATACTTTTATTACATAGAAGCTGCCAAAGAACATTGAGATTTATGAATGTTAGCAAATTGCTTTGGGAACATTGGATATGAGGTATTTCAGTAGCAGAAAGGTTTATAAAAACTAGCTAAAATTTTGTACATATAGTATACACTTATCTCGTGTCCATCAGAGCTGTTCTTTTTCAGTCTAAATTGCCTTACTGTGATACCATCACATTTCTAATATGAACAAATGCTTTCAAGACCATTCATGTCAGGTCAGGATGGTGAGAACAGCAGATAGACATGAGAACCAGGACTGTGTAAACAACATATTCCCATCACCAGACTAATGCTGGTCCAGAGAAGTGGCAGCATCATTTTCACTGCTTAGACATTGCCAGCGTGCTATTCCCCACTTCCCCAGTGCAAGAGAATTGACTGCAACTGTTTATTTTCAACACATGGTTGATATCTTTGTCTGTCTGTCTGTAGTTCAGCTGTGCCTTGTTAGGAACTTTACTCATGAGCCCTGAGAATCTTGCTCAACCTTTCATCTCCCTGCCATGTAACTGTGGTTTGTTAGAAATAACTGAGAAAAAATGTAAACTTACTGAAATGAGTAAGAAGTCTATAGTCAGTGTCAAAGGAGAGAGGGGATGGACTGAATCAAGGGTGTATGTAAGAGATTAGTCCCTGCTTTCTCAGATACATTTATAATATCTCTCTAGATGGAGAAAGAAGGATTTAACAGTTGTATTTGCCCTTTGTGAAATGTCAGAAAGGACATTTCATCCTGACCAATTCCTCTTAGTCTTTAGGTTTCTCTTTTTACTGTGCAAAAGCATGGGAATGTGGTATTCCCAGCTATATATAATCCCAGAATATACCCATACGTTATGTAAAAACCCCTTGACTATATATAGCATATGCAATATTTATATGAGTGAAGTTATGTAGTCTAGTTAAGAGGCTGTAGAGACACCGGGGCAGATAATGGAAACATAGCAACAATAAGAAGAAAATCTGAGAGGTTTATGCTTTCTGCACTATAACCTCCACCTATAACCTAATCATCCCATTCAGCATTGCTTAAATGAATCCTGGAGAGAAAATGCTATTTATTTTTGAAGCTTTAAAAGTGTGAATAAATCATAACTCTCAGGTGAAGTTGCTGTGATCCTTCTGTAGAAGTCACCTTTACATGGAGGGAAATGAAAATAGAAATTGCATGCATATTGTTTTTTGGATATGCCTACCAGTGCCTTCACCGAATCATAGTTGTGCTGCTGCTATTGCTCTGTTCTCCTGCTAAACCAGAAGGACTCTATCTGGAGATCAGCCAAGTTTTCAAAGTAGTGATAGTGTCCATAGATAGGACATAATTCTCAAAAAGTATGGATGTTCCTCTAGGTTTTTTTGAAATGGAACTGTATTCATCATCTTGCTCTTTTCAGAAGTGCTTCAGTAGGTCTTGGGTTTCTAGTCATATCACAGTTGTAAAATGAGGGTTGTTTTCAGTAGCTAGCAGTGAGTTGTCAGACAGTTTGGCCTACCATTTTTTGTTTCTGAACTGTTTAAATTATGACCAAAAATTATGATATGCTTTATCAATCTGTGTCATCAAAATCATAAGTCATATGCAAACTTAGTGACTTGAAGAACAGCATCTCTGTAACCTCCTGATACCATTATGTTTCATAAAGACTTTTAGATAGGAAAATGTTCTGGAAACATTAAAATAAATGATATTTCTAGATTGAAGGTTAAAATATATGCCTTTTCTCCTCTGTATGATTTTCTGGAGAACTCTACCATGACCAGCATAGCTGTGTCACTCTCTTGTTAGTATGTGTAGAAGGTCAACCTGCCTCACATCATTTTTTAAGAGAAACACTTGCAAGATTCAAGTTACCCTCCATTGATAACACTGGAAGCACAAATAGCTGAAATATGCTGACAGTTGTGCCAATGTAAAGCCATACAAAAAAAGAATAAAAATTTTGTCCCATTTTCATTGCAATATTAAATTGTTTATGACCAGTGTTTGATTTGGTGTTCTAGATAGCAAGGAAAATGATCTTTTTATTATTTTTGTGTGTGAAATTTGAAATTTTTTTTTAACCAACATTGCAATCATTTGATAACTTGAAGGGCTCTGTGTATGACTACAAAAGGGATAGAAAGGACACATAAGAAGGATTTTATGAAGTTGCTTGGAAAGAGAGCATAATGATAGCAGCAGGAAAAAAAGTGTATCACAGCTTCAAAACAGATGGAGTCCTCTAAGGAAGCATCTGAGCATGGCCTGGGAAGTATAAATTGCATTTAGAAGATAGAGCTTTCACTGCAGATGGCACATTCCATGGTAGAAGGTGAAAACCGGAACTGGGCTATGCGCATGCAGAGAGCTGCATTAATGTGCCTAACATCTTGTGTTTGACATGTACAGAAATTTAAGCTGGAATATGAATTCATAAGGCTAATCTACAAGTTTGGAACACGAAATCTGTTGTAGTGTTCAGAAATCCAGCTTTTGGGTATAGAAAATTTTGACTAAATACAAAGGCAGAATAAATTTGTGCCCTTAAAACTGAAACAAGTCATTAACTTTGAATGGCACTTTGAACCACTCTTACACTGAAATATGACAGAAACATCCTCTCTCTGTACATGTACCAAGCTGGTGTCATTGCAGAGTCACAAGGTCAAAAAGCAGTGGTTTCTTCTGGGTCTCTTAACCCATATTATTTTATCACATTTGACCTGGACCTGATTTCAGTGAAATAAATGAGTTTTGGCTTTAACTGGGACTCCTGCTCTAGGAAGTGATCCCTAGATCTTAAGGAAAAAACCCACCTTCCTGAAGTTGCCCCATCCCATGGACTTTCAGGGCAGGACTTGTCTCATCTAATCCTGATGGAGGTGTCTGTGCCTGAGTTACCTGTCTAGGATTCTTGGAGCCAATGCAAATTTAAACAACACAGTTGTGAAGTACAAAAAGTGAGTTACGTCATCCAAAAAAATATTTCTATGTAGTCAGAGAACTGTACATTTTTTGGCCATTCACTGTATTGGCTTAATCTCCAGTAACTATGAAGGAAGCCTAGACACATACACCACTACACAGCAATTACAGGAGGTGATAAAAATAAAAGGAGTGTCTGCTTCTGCTTTGTCTGAGTGACAGCTTATCACTGCAGGTAGGAAGCAAAGCTTTGGCATATCTGCAGTTAATGACTCTCTGTCTCCAAAATGTAATTTGTCAGTTAATGGGAAATAGTAGTATGGCTTTAATCAAGAAAGCAAGCAAAAACTTAAAACATTATCTCATGGAATAATTACAGGTTTATTTATTAACAGTTTTATTTTTCTTGTTTAATGTAAGTGTCTGAATTTCTAGGGTGGCATTTCTTTACAAAGGGGATAGTGTAAGGCCATTGAAGATGAAAGGTCTATTTTCAATAGTCTTTGCATAGAGCAAAGTGATAGTCATTCTCTGGAAGTATATTTAAAGATGTGCTAAAGTGATGGCTTTGTAAGATAAAACTAGAATCAGAGGGAATTAAAGGATATTTGTGAAGCAAAAAAGGGAGTTGGATGGAAAGGAAAATTTAATGAGCTTATTTGGATAAGACTGGGGATGATTCCTTCAGTACATGAGGTGTGTGTATGTATGGAAAAGGAGTGTTTTCTCTTGCTTGGGCTAACTACTGAAAAGTGAGTACGCCCAGTCTATAAGAGAGCCGGGACAGATAAGAGAATAAGGGATCTGAAGAGAAAGCATATCCCTGAGATGTCAAAAGAATTAACTAGGAAAAGCAGCTAAAGGAGCTTTGTCCAAAGTTTTATAATATAGATTTTTTTTTTTGCATCTCAAACAAGATGCAAGCTTTTTGTGCTTTATTTCTTTATACCTACCATTCTTAGTATACCTGCTTTTATTCCTTCTGAATTTGTGAAATTCATCTCAAAGCACAGTAAGTAATTGCTAATGTCCATTTTAAATTACTGGAGGCCCTGAGTGATTATAAGTGATTTGCTAGCCTTTACACATTAGTCAGCTGTTTAAATCTAGAAATGCAAACTCTTGACCTGAAGTTCTTGGTGATTCCTGTTAAACATTCAGTGGTGTTCATTTAAAACAGCAACTGAGAAATCAAGCAGTGGAGCACCATTACAGAAAGTCTGAAAACTAAAATACGGTTTATCATGTCTTTTTCTAATTATTCTTGGGAGAAATGACCTTCTTGGGCAGATACTACCACGTATCTATCAGGTTATATGAACAGAACAGCAATAAAAGGTCACTGCATAGCATTTTTCATGGGTGTAAAGTGTTCAGTGTTGCCAGTTAAATGATTTTTCCCTTGTGCACTTGGGATTTCCTTTGTGTACATGTGAAAGTAATTATTTTATAGATAGGGGCTGTGCAAATAATGCATGCTTAGAATAAGCAAGAAAGGAAGCATCTGGATTGGACATTGAACAATGTATTTGAATTTTAAAGGCCTTACATTGATTTACTAAGCTATGTCTTAGATTGATCTCCTACTTGCCTACCACTGTCATCAGGAAAAGGTTTGCATGTGGGTTTCCCCACTCATGTTCAGTCCCTCTGTATTTTTTTCATGATGTTATTTAGATGATCTACACCTTGCGGCTACTGGTATATGCTGTAATTTGGAGTTTTGAAACCTGGTTTGTGGAGTCTTACTGATTGCTCACAATTAAACCATGGGTGTGGAAAACTGTTGAAAAAAAATGGATTTCTTCAAAGAGAAAGAAAAAAGCTCCATAGCTGGATTCTTATGATTCAGTAACCTTCCTTACGTGCAATAGGTGTCACAGAGTGGAGGCAAGAATGGGCAAAAATCTTGAGCTGGAGGCACTCAAAATACAGGAATCTTTGTATCACCTAATAGGACCCTAAATGAGATACCTAAGTAAGAAGGGTAGTTTTCTTAGGCTCCTTCCACATACATGTGGAGAGAGAGGGGTACCTCTGGAACTCAAATCAAAGCAGAAGTATATCTGCCTTCTCAAATACTTTCTCCTTCCCTTGATTGACAGTTTAGGAATCCTGGGCAGATTACTTATTTTAGGCCTGTAAGTTAGGTGACTGAAGCTGGGAGATATTAATGACTCTGTGTGTGTTACATTTGTAGGAATTCTATCCAGTGTAAAGAATCCTACAGGCAAAAAACCAGCTGAGTAAACTCAGATAGCAATTTGTATTGCTCTAGCTCATTTCACACTCAGGTATGCTAATACTATGAAGTAGTATTTACAGTGAGGCAGTTCTATAAAATGCCAAAGTTTGCCTGAAGATGATCAAAGGAAAATAAGAAGCCAGGCCATACTGTCCATTATAGGCTTTTGTAAATGCTTTGTTAGAAGTATGTAATATCTTTATACACTGCTTCCTGTTCAAAGGTCTCCTAAGCATATCCAGCCCCCAAATGCCATTCATTCAAAAACAAATTAAAACAAGCAAAACCACCTCTATCTCGAGGTGCTTACAAAAGAACTGTTTTGTCTTCATTCTGCACTAGGCATAAGCAAACAGACAGTTTTGCAAAGGAAAGCTGTCAAGGATACCGTGATGGGTGCTGTGCCATGGTATGTGTGTGGACCTGTGCATGGAAGGTGGAGGCATTAAGCATTGGTTCACAGCCATAAAAAGTCCATAAAACAAAAAACCCCAAAGTAAAGAAGCAGAACCCTCAGAGTACTGACAAGGACCTAGTCACATTGACAGTGATCACCATCTCCACTAAGACCTCACCATGTTGAGTTTTCCAGATATGCTCCAATGGTAATTTTGGGATGTTTCAAAATTATTTTATTGTTGAATTGCATGATTAACTACTTTTTAAAAGTTGATTTAACCTCTTCACCACTGAAAAATCTGTAATACTTTCCCTTGTAATTTGTTCTTTAGTGTTTCCCAACACGAAAAGGTCATATATCACTTTAGAACTTGTTGAGTGTAGTAGTGTGGTAACGTTACTGATTATATTTAGACAGCAAAGTGTGCCTTAAGCCCTTCAGACACACTAAGGATGAAAGGCTGTCCTAATGGTACCTCTTTTTTTTTTTTCATTAAAGGAACTGATGTGTCTCTTGCTTATGGGTTTATGGACATTTTTATTGCAGCAGGGAATTTCTTCACCCTAATTTTACAGGGCAGCAGTAAATGCTCAGCAGATGGTATTCTTGCAGCAATATGAAGAAAGTATTTCTTAACATTTCCGTATTTATAATAGCAGTTGCTAAATGGTGGTAACTTTGATTTCTTAAATAATACATGAATTTATGTTTTGGGTTTGTTTTTTTTTGTTTTGTTTTTTTTTTTTTAATTGTTGGTGACTAACAGTTATCTCAGTTAGTTACCTTTCTCTCCTGAAGTTTACAGTAAGCTGGAAAACTGCTATGCAATTGCTTGTTGCTTTTGTATTGTGGTGTGAGGATAGATTAGGTGGAATAAAGTTACTTGAGCAACTGCATCAATTAAGTCTATATACAGTGTCTATGTAATAAATAAACACACTGTTTTATGAAATAATGGCAATTATGTTAAAACATTCACATAACAAATAGTAAGTCAAATTTAGTGCCACAGTGTATCACAGTGGAGGAAACAAAATTTACCTTCCCATTCACTATACACCTGCAGAAGGACCAAGAGCTGTAGCAGAAAGATCTGGCTGCTGTGACCCTTCAGGAGGAAAGTGACCTGTATATAGCTTGCAAAAATTGTAATGTGTCTAATTACAGCTATACTGTAGGATCTTGCAGCATTTAAGAGTAAAAGACTATTTTAGATTATTCCTTATTATCTTATTTTATTAAGGAATATCTGATTGTGTTCCACTATTTAGATGACAAAAAGGGACTTCCAAATGAACGTGAACTCACTTTTGGACAAATAATGACCAAAGAGCAGGTCTGAGGAACATTTAAGTTCCCCTTTGAATTAATTTCAGCTGAACCAATTGTGAAATATACTGTTTTAAATGTAAAACCTCACAGCTTACCTAGACTATAAAGATACAGTGGTAGAAAAGGTTAGCCAGTTTTTCAAATGCAGTGAACACAAAGCATTATGTACTGTAAACTCTTAATACAACATTATACACTTAAGACACAACAATGTGTCTTGTCTGTGTTGGATGGACAGAACAAGTTAGTTAATATATTCTAACAAGGTCCTGCTATCGAGCCTGGACAAGGTCTATCAGTACTTGTCAGTCACTTTATTTGGAATCTTTATCTAATGGAGTTCACCTCTGACAGTTGTGTATAAATCCGACACTGGATTCTCTCTGGAAGATATCTTCAGCAGCAACAACTGAGATCAGTGTCTTGAGTTGTAGCATCACCTAGTCATCCCTTAATATGTCCCTGGAAATATAGAATAAAAGTTGAAAAAATGGAAATAAGGAAGCCAGTCCTAGAAGTGGCTACCATACCCTCCTTTGAATAATGAAGCTGGGTTTTTTTAGTGTTTTGTTTTGGTTTGGTTTTTTTTAGTACAGCTATTTCAATATTTTAATAATTCGAGGAACTTTTCAGTTACAAGTGATGCACTTTTTTCCCTCTGTTAGTATTGTAGCTGAATATTGGAAATTATACACTATGAAGAGTATTAGTTTTGTTTCTTGTTTTCCCCCCTCCTCAATTCCTCTCCAGCTAACTCGCTGGTTTAGTGATTAGCACCAGAGCCTTTCACACAGTATTTGGAGCTCGGTTCCCTGGCTGCAGTTCACTCAACCTTGACGTAAATCTCCAATAAGTACTTTGTGAGAGGTTAGCCTTTTGTGCAGGGTGTGTGAGAAATCCTGCCTGACCAGGTTTGTTACAGAAACCAGTGTCAAATTGCCTTGCCCCAAGTGTTTGAATATGAAAGAGGGGGATGGGGGTGGGGAGAATCATGCAAAAAACCACCCTCACTCTCCACTTCCAAGAGGCTAATTGTTTGGAAAAAATAACCCCAGTGTTTGGACTCACGTTGTTTTAGTGCTGAACTGCCTATGTCTGGCACTGTCAAGTGAGCCTGTGATGATTTACAGTCTGCAGGTAGAGCAGTGAGTATGTCATTCATAGAATCTGCCTTCTGTGTCTTGCTTGTTGAGGCTGGTTGCTTTTTATTTTATCTATTTGATCATGCTATTTGCCTTAGGTGATCAGCAACCTTTCATGTAAATCCTAGCCAAACTTATAAAACTAATGGAGAAGAAAAATACACACCAAAATACTGGCACTGTAGTCATGCTTTCGCTGTTGATGTCAACGGTGTCATAGGAAGGAGATAAGGTATGCAACCCTCCCTTTTTATGAGGAACATCACCTTCCTTCTTTACGTTGTTGGGGTTTTTGGGGTTTTTTTTTTGCTATGTGTTTTGGTTGAGTTATTTTTTGCTTTTTTTTGTGTGTGGTTTTTGTCATTTTTTTTTTTTTTTTTTTTTTTTGGAAAGTGTTCCTCCCTTGTGTCCTGGCAGGACTTGGGTCACACTCCAAATTCCATCCTGGCCCTCTGCTTCCTGCCCTTTCACCCATCACCAGAGTGATAAAACACCCGTCCAAAGGCGCTGCAGAACTGATTGCTCTGCTATACTCTCAGAAATTAAAAGTAATGTTGCAAAAGTTGTTTTTGTGGGAATTTCAAAGGGATCGTATTGATGTGAGCTGCCCAGCATCTCGAGAGCTTCGCTGTCTGAAATCTTTTATGCTCTGATGAAAATGCCAGCCTCAATCTTTAGACTGCTGTTTAGCAATGTGAGAAATCGGCTGGACTGTCACGTTTGCAGCAACAAAAATGTCCCTCAAGGAACGGATTCTCCAGATTTGAGGGTTTGGATTGATAGGCTCAAGCTGAGAAGTTGAACTGCTAGAGCAGGAGCAGAGGAAACTGCCCCTAGGAACGGATTACCCAGATACAAAAGAAAATCCACCCTGATGTGGATTTTCTGGCATTTTTGAAACATCTGATCTTTGTCCTTGTTGGAGGCAGGATACCGGGTTAGAGAGAGCAGGTTTCTCCAGTTTGATGGGCTTTCTGTTTCCATAAATCCAGGGCTCTATTGATAGAGTGCTTTTGTGGGTCCAGTAGGAAAAGTTGTTTTGTGTGAGATTTCTGTTCACAGAGAACTGTGGGATTGCTTCACTAAGCCCAGTTGTCCTAGAAGTGCCGCTGATTGTCTATGATTGTGACCAAGGAGAGGTTTGCAGCAAGGTCACCGGGATCAATTGGTCCAATAAAAGATACTACCTTTGCCTTCAAACCTTGCCTCACTTAATAAACTGAGGTACTCCTAGGGCAAGTTAAACAAAAAATAACACTGAGTCTGGTAAAAAATATCTTGGTGTACATGTCTCAGGTCATGTAAGGGGAAAAACCACTCTTGAACTGCTGAGCGCTGGAGAGGAAAGGAAACGGGCCCTTCTGATGGTGAGGTCTGGCTGTCTTGAGAGTAAGGATGCTGATTTAAGGGGGGGTCTGTGTGTGTGTGTGTGTGTGTGTATTGGGGGGGTAATCAGCAAAGTATGAATGGAATAATGTGCGAAGGCACACTTGTTGGTTGGTTTCCTCACACTGACACCCTTCCCAGTCTAGCCCACGTTCTCCTGGTGTGTTCTTAAGATCGTGCTTTGGAGGTTGGAGAGCTAAAGATTTAGAGAGGGATCTGAAGAGATGATGAAAGTTGCTGATGTGTCAAGCTGGGGTGTATAGAAATGTGCTCATGTTCTATTTCTGGTACCCTTGAGAGGAGGTTATGGAGAGCTTTTGTTCATTTACACTTCTTCCATGCTCTGCAGGTATGTGCCAGTGTCGCCGTTTCCCTGAGGTGACTGCTAGATACTGGCACAAGTGTATCGTGGTGGTTGGAAGTCTCCTGGATATTGCATTGAGACAGTCAAGCACATTGAACAGCTTGCTCGAAATTCATTTATTGTCCTGGGCAACCTGCTCTAGGTGACTATGCCTGAGCAGGGTAGGTTGGACAAGATGACCTGGAGAGGTCCCTTTCCATCTCAGCCATGGTGTGATTCAGCCTTTTAACTCGGAGCGTATTTCTAAGTCTGCAGTGAGTTACACTGCCTCCAGTACCCAGATTATCTCCACCAGTACAACAGAGTTATTTTGGATTAACCTTTTGATGTTCTGCCTGGCTCACTTTTACGTAATTTCCATGTTCTCTTACCCTAAATTTCAGTCTAGACCAACCTGTAGGTAGATAAGCAAGCTTAGGATGTGATGTCCTGCAAACATCTCTGGCAGCCACCCCTTTGAGGTCATCTTTTTAGAGCAGCTCCTGCCCATTTCCCAGTGCCTCCCAGCCCCTTGCCATTCAGTCTGTGGCCCGGGCTGGGCTCAGCATGCCAAAGGAGACAAAGCCTCCTCCCGCATAGCTTGGGCATAGCTCAGCCGCATTCTTCAATGACTGTTTTTCCCCAGTGACCTTAGTCTACAGCTCTGGTGGTCAGTGGACTATTATGCTGTGAGCTTGCCCGCATTCCTCCACCCACTCAGGCAAGCACTGCCCGCTGGGAAGGGGCGGCGAGGCAGGGAGGAATCTGACCGGCTGGGGACTTATTCAAGGGAAACAGAAATTCCAGGCCTTTGGGACTGTTTTGCCCATTGCTTCTCCAGCAACAGGGAGGTTGGAGCAGCTGCATGAAGAGGGTCTGACCTCTGCGGTTGCCACACACCCTGCAGTGACAGGCATTGCCGTGGCAAGCCATCAGGCTCCCCTTGTTGCCACACTACTTGGCCATTTCCTCACATCGAGAGGAAACCCTGAGGAAGAAAAAATCCTCCAGGATGCCTGGAGAAACCTTCTTGGAGCGGCTGCCACTTGTCATGTTTGTGGGAGCCTTGCAGTAACAGGTTTAGTTCCTCAACTCCCCCTCTTTGAAGGCTGCTGGGCTAAAGATCTTGAAACACAGCCTGTTGGTTTTGAGAGCTTTTTAATTTTGGCCACTTAATGTGCAACTTCTAAAACGAGTTTTATTTGTTTTTACATGTGTGTGTGAAAGAAAGAGTGAGCAAGAGAGGCTAGACACGAGCTAGATAGGGATGTGCAGCACAGATGATTTTTTCAGCTCTGGAGCCAACTTGGACAGATTACGGTGGATAAAGGTTTGTACAGTAAGAGGAGAAGGTTAGAATCCTGCTCCTTTATTATTGCCATGGTTAGATTAGAAATGTTAAGGATTTGCGAAGAACTAAGTCAGGAAAATTTATGACTCTCTCAGCTCACTCAGCCACTCTGCACATCCTGTATATTTTCTGACATATTTCCAACAGCATAAATATTAATAGAGTAATACTGACATTTAGGGCCTGATCCAAGACTCATTAAATTCAGTGGAAACACTCCCATTGTCTTCAGTGGAAGATGGATCGTGATCTTGAAAAGGAACAAAGGAGGAGAAAATACCAAGTGGGGCTTCGTGGGGCTAAATAATGTTGTTATCAAATCAGAACTCCTCCGCTTCCTGACTCTGAGCATTTTGCTCTGTGACCTTTAACGTTAAATTATTGCCAAAACAGGAAGAAGAAATTAAGGCTTGATAAGGGTTGAGATGGTCACAGATTTTACCAGCCTCACTGATGGAATGTGACAATTTCTTCAATAGGAAGGAGTTGGGCGTGAATTGTTCATCAGTCGTTTTGATTTATTCAGCTTTTCAGCCCCATAGTTTGCGGTGGCAGGGATTACTAGAAACTCGGTGGAAGAAATTCCTCCTCACGCTTAGTTTATAACCTCTGCAGGTGCATGAAGAGTTACAGAGAGAGGATTAGCTATTGTAAAATGGCTCCGTTTACTTCACTGAAGAGATAGCCCAGAATCAGGGCTCTGTGGATACCCTGTAAGGATCTATTGCAAAAGCTTTTTTGGCGTTGGAATCTCTCCCTCCTTTTCTAGATCAAAATCTTTTCCCCAAACCTTGCTGCACAGCAATTAGTTACAGCTGTGTTTTGCAAAGCCACCAAGGGAATTGGGATGTCCAGTTCCCATAAAGTTTAATGTGAATTAGGTTTCCAAGCAGCTTTGAAAGTTCAGCTGAGTTAGGGCTGGAGAAACCTCCTGGTTTTGATACAGTTCTGTAAGTGGAATGCTTCCATCTCTGGATGACCAAAAAACCAACAACAAACCAACAAAAACCCCACAACCCAACAATGACAAAACAAACAAAAAAGCTCAACCAAACAAAAAAGGGGGAAATTTAGGTTTTCTCATCACCTTGCAGAGCACAGACCTTGATGAAATCACTAAATTGGAGCTCGCAGCACCTGCACAAGTCAGAAGAAACAAAAGTAATTTTTTCAGTATTCTCCATGATTGTTAGGACCAAATTGCCAAGAAGGTCTCTCTTTGCACCCAAATACAGGCCAAGTTTCCAAAGGGTCCCTTTACAAAACCGCACATGTCACATCTTGGTACACCAAGTTCTCCCATAAATCTAGCTGGGACTCTGAGTGACCACAGAAGACACTGTGCTCAGGAGCACCTGGAAAGTTGCAAGCCAGAACACACTGTCTGGTATGTTTCCCTGGAGAGCTTATCAGTGAATGTGTGAACTTTCCAACCATGGCCACCCAGAGAATTTCCAGTTCCTCCTCTTGTCAATTAGGAGGCTCGTGCCTGATGTGTGAAGTACAAGCACACGCAGGCAGCCCATCATCTCCACTGTTTGAAGAAAAATACACAGGGAGTAACAACTGGAAGAGCCAAGTGAAACAGCTGAAGAATTTGCAAGAGCAAAAGTTGGACTTGTGTTTTGGCTGCACCACTCAACGATCTCCCAGCTGCCACCATCTACCTTCACTATCTCCAAAATAGGTCTTAGGAGGACAGAAAGGTGGAGAGAAGGGAAGGGAGAGAGAAAGCATTTCTAGTGCAGCTAGCTGCTGCAGAAGCCTTGTGGAAAAGAGCTGGTTATTTAAGCTGCAGACTTCTCAGAAAAGGAATGCTTTAGAAATATTTCCTGTAGCTACACCAGGGGTCTACAAATCTTAGCCAACAATCTGGAGCCACACTGGTAAACAAACATCTACTGAGGAAAAACAAAACAAAACAAAAAACCAACCAAACAAAAAAGATAAACAAACAAACAAAACTATGTCCAAGGCAACCAAGATGACTGGCTTTCCAGGGCTAAGACTCAGTAGCCACAAAAGCAATAAACCAAAAAGATTTCCCTCTTAGTAAAAAACAGAAGCAGCTGTTTATGATCAGTCCTGTTTGGAGCCTCCAACATTGTAAAACTAAACCTGCAGTGACCTGAGTGAGCGTAAAGATTTTACAGGGCCACAAGGTATACGAGGTATAAGAGAAGCCAACTGGAGAGCTTGAACCAGTCACCCTTCGCCTTCCATTTAAAAGCTGCACTGCACATTGGTCCTTGAAGGACAGGAGCTACTGGTATGTGGTGGTTTTGGAATTCTTGTCCTACCCTTTTGCAGTATTTGTCTGCTAGGCTTTTTGCTGCATGTTTACCACCATGGTCCTGGGGAGTTCATGGGGTTCCTGAGTTGTCATGAAACTAGCATTTACTGAAGGAAATGGTTTTGGGTACTCAGGGGTGGCTTTCCACCTAGGCGTGACCCAAGCAAAAGGCTTTTGTGCTGCTGGTTGGTCAGGTGAAGTACTGCACAGAAAGCTTTGGTTTCCAATTTTAGGTGTTCTTTGTGATGCCAAGCTGAGTGGTGGTGTTGATATCCTAGAGGGAAGGGCTGCCATCCAGAGGGACCTTGACAAGCTGGAGAGATGGGCCTGTGTGAGCCTCGTGAAGTTCAACAAGGCCGAAAGCAAGGTCCTGCACATGGGGCAAGGCAATCCCAAGCACAAGTGCAGCCTGGGGTGAAGGGACCCAGAGCAGCCCTGCGGAGAAGGACTTGGGGGAGCTGGGGATGAGCAGCTGGAGCTGA